>CAIGQZ010031698.1:2351741-2379789 GCA_903798205.1 Danio tinwini | reverse complement strand
AATATAATATAATATAATATAATATAATATAATATAATATAATATAATATAATATAAAAAACTTTATTTTTTCATTACGTTATGAAAGGTGGAACTCCTTGTACGGGCACTTCTCCCGGAAGCGCGCGCATGCACACAGCGACCGGAGGGAAGTCACTTGTTCGAGAATGCCGCCAAAAAGGTGTTTTTGAAAGAGATTCGCACAGAACCGCATTTCTTCCACAAATGTGTTTGTTTCCGGTGGGATCCTCAGCCTGTAAGTTAACAGCATTAATGTCCTTTTTTTTGTTGTTGTTGTTGTTGTTGTTGTTGACAACCGGCGTGTAAGTATGTAAACAACACGAACCTGTAATTAACATTACCTTCGCCTGTGACGCGCATCCAATAACTACATTTATAAAATAAATCTTATAAAATGTAAGATTTCGGCGATAAGGATGCAGTAGGTCTATTCTCGAAGATTCAGATGAGATTGGCTAGGTCCTCTTTAAACAGTGTTTTAATGTTATCAAATTACATGCTAATGGGGTATATGCACAAGGACTTTCAATTTCAGCCAGCCAGCCTCAGCGCTTCCGGTGAACTGTCTTTTTTCCATTATAAAATTTCCAAATGTATGGTTTGATTAAGTAATAATAATAATAAAACTTCACTACCTGATAACCATACGATATAAAGTGGATCTCAGACCAGACAATGAGCACTGCATTAAATACCATTTCCCCTGCTATGTCTTTACAATATAAGTTTATTTTAGTATTTTCAATGGAATTTTTGCGCTCGCCTACTGATCCTGATGGCGCCAGCAGCATGCAATCTCGTTTTACGCTTGAAAAACTAAATGAATGCTTTGGTCTATTTAACTGAATGTATTTTAATTACATTACAACATCGATGCTGTAAAAGGAACTTTATGGAATTGAAAATAGTCACATCAAGCTTTCACCAGAAGTTTATCATTGGCTGTGCAAATACCCCATTGTTCTCAGTTTGCTAAATATAAATTTGTTAATCTGAATTTTAGTGGGTGTCTTGAAAAAAATGTAATAATTAATAAAGACACGCTTTCATGTAAAAAATGTAAAAAAAAAAAACTACTTTTTTTGACCCATATCAATATAGGCTACATATACGAAAGCATTTTAGTATATTACTAATATTATAAACTGTACATATGTGCATGATATTGTCAATATGATACATACACTGTAAAAAAAATATCCGTAATTTTATGGTTTATTTTATTAAACGTAAAAACCGTCCGTTAAATTACAGAAATTTACTGTAAAATAACAGAGGTTGAATTACAGAAATTTTCCAGAAATTTAACTTTTAAAAAAATCTGTAATTTATTGTCCGTTATTTTACAGTAAATTTCTGTAATTTATTGTCGTTATTTTACAGTAAATTTCTGTAATTTAATGTCCATTAATATACGGTAAATTTCTGTAATTTAATGTCCGTAATTTGACGGTATATTTCTGTAATTTAATGTCCGTTATTTTACAGTAAATTTCTGTAATTTAATGTCCGTTATTTTACAGTAAATTTCTGTAATTTAATGTCCATTATTTTACAGTAAATTTCTGTAATTTAATGTCTGTTATTTTACGGTAAACTTCTGTAATTTAATGTCCGTTATTATACAGTAAATTTCTGTAATTTAATGTCTGTAATTTGACGGAAAATTTCTGTAATTTAATGTCCGTAATTTGACAGTAAATTTCTGTAATTTAATGTCCGTTATTTTACGGTAAACTTCTGTAATTTAATATCCGTTATTTTACAGTAAATTTCTGTAATTTAATGTCCGTTATTTTACGGTAAATTTCTGTAATTTAATGTCCATAATTTGACGGTAAACTTCTGTAATTTAATGCCCGTTATTATATGGTAAATTTCTGTAATTTAATGTCCGTAATTTTACTGTAAATTTCTGTAATTTAATGTCCGTTATTTTACTGTAAATTTCTGTAATTTAATGTCCGTTATTTTACTGTAAATTTCTGTAATTTAATGTCCGTTATTTTTCGGTGAATTTTTGTAATTTAATGTCAGTTATTTTATGGTGAATTTTAGTAATTTCATGTCCTTTTTGTATGGTGAATTTCTGTAATTTAATGTCCGTTTTTTTACGGGGAATTTCTGTAATTTAATGTCCATTATTTTACGGGGAATTTCTGTAATTTAATGTCTGTTATTTTATGGTGAATTTTAGCAATTTAATGTCCTTTTTTATGGTGAATTTCTGTAATTTAATGTCCGTTATTTTACAGGGAATATCTGTAATTTAATGTCTGTTATTTTACGGTAAATAAAAAAAAAAGGTGTGTACACTAAGGTGCTTAATAGGTTGGACTTCGTAAATGTAATATTTTGACAAAGTCAAACTCATTGTTAACTCATCATGAAAACACCCTAATGCTTCAGAAATATGGCACTAATTTACATTTTATGAAGTTAATATAATTTGAAGCTATACATAACCTATATAATAATATATTGTGTTTATTAGAAAGTCTCATAATTCTCTCCTAATGATACATTATTGGCCTATATGGTTTAGTTGCATGTTTTGCCTCTAGCATTGCAGTTTATCTATGACCTTATATCAGAACAAACCTGCAGTCTATATTTGTGACAAGCAATTGAGATACATTGTCAAAGTAAACCAAGAAATAAAGCAGAGATAGATGCAATTAAATGATTTATTGCATCCCAGCAAACAGTCATTAATCAAAGACATCTAATTTATTCAGTGTTTTCATATAAAACTTGATATTTGGATAATAGCTTTTATTAATAAAATATTTCCTGCTTGATATTTTTGACACCATTAATTATTTTGTACCCACTAAGCTAGGATTATATGGTGTGACTAAAGACAATACAAACACTATTGGACTAAACAGTGTGATTTTTCTCGTCCATGTGGCCTGAAACGCATTACACACTTGTCTATGCTTTCATACATTAATATACAATATAAATACTCACTTAATTTACTTCATGCAATCAATCACATTTACAAATGCTTACACAGTTGATGCAAATGTTACACAAATGTGCTGTAATTCACATAGATAGATATATCAAAAGATAGATATGTCAAAATGAGTAAATTAATTTATGGTAGTTCATTGCTGAGTCAAAATGAGACAGATAAGTCATTAGGAAATGTTGTTTGTACAATACTAATCACTTTTGCTGTTTTTCTTCTGCCCTTATACTGTGCTTCTAAATATAGCTTGCCTGTGTTTACATTACAGCCTATGAATGAGTAAAGGGCTCTGCTTGCTCTGTAAATAATCAAAGTTTTTTTGTTCAAAAATGATCAAAATGAGTATATTGTGAATCAATATCCCAAACTAACAATTATATTAAAGTTTTTTTGGATTCATTTGCCATTTATCCTTATGTGTCTCATTGTATCAGGAAACAGAGAAGTCATTGGCTAGCTTGAAGATGAAAGGTATTGACAACAAGTGAGAAAGACCTATCATGGACCAAAAAAAGTCAAATCACCACTTGTAAAAACAAAGAAGCTCCAAACAATAGCAAAGAACAATTTTGTTATAAAGCCTGAATCAACTTTGACTTGGTTTTTCAAGATCTAAAAGAATTAAAAGCAACCCAAAGATGCTTCTTTTATATTCAACAGGTAAGATGCTTTGTTTTTAACATGAGTTTGTAGGACAGCAATTATAATGTAATTTTCATACTCTTGTGTTGAATTTTGATGAATTACAAACCAAATGGATCACCAGATTAACAACATATAATATAAGTTGTCTGAAAATAGTTATTTTCGCAAGATCAGTTTTTCCAATTTTCCAATTTTATTTCACTAGAATATACAAAAGCATGACATTTACTCTCTCATTTGATACTGTTTTTAGATTTGGATGTGCACTTCCATGTCCAGGATCACATTTATGCTTGTGTAGGTAAACACAAATTTTTTTCCACATGAAACCTGCAGTTTTTGTTTATTAAACAAATTATTGACAAAAATTACATAATGTACATTCTCATTCTGAAAACATACTGCTACATACATTTCTGGAGAGTGCCAAATACATTCCAGGAGGTACGTTTGCAGTTTTTATTTTCGCAAATTTACCAGAGGCCGCTTTGTACACTTTTTGAGATCTCAAATTTCTCTTGCGAGTGCCATTCACGTCTGCTCTTCTCATGTAAATCCTCCAGAGGCCGCTGTCGACTGACTGACTGATCGACTGACCCACCCTCCTTTTTTCCTAAACCCATCCAATAGTGTTTTCAAAAGCACCAATGGACCAATGAACACCTACTTTCCTAAACCCAACCGACAGTGTTTTCAAAAGCAATCCAGTATAAAGAAAAGCCCTGGCGGCCACCTGATTTTTACCACGTTTTCAGATTTTACCCAATTCTCACCCTGTAATTTGCGTGTTTATTTTACTCCACTCAACTCCGCTCTATGTCTCAAGTCCACCAACGTACACGGCTAGCCACTGGACAAACTGGTAACAGCGGAAAAGCCATCCATATGAAGGTAAGCGGTCAGCTGGTATGCGCTAAAAGGAATGGCGCCATACCGCCCCATAGCGTTCATTTTAAAGACGAAATGCAACTATACGTACCTCTGGCTATATAATTTGCGCTCTCCAGAAATGTATATAGGGCTACATTTTCAGAATGAGCCTGTGTTGAAAATATTAATTAAAACAACAGTGCATTACAACATCTCTTACCTCTCCTTTTCATAATCAACACACTTTTTTCACTTGCTTTTATTACATCAGTTAGATTTGCACAGCTGTTAATGTACACAGCTTTTAACTTGTGAACTTTTTTGATTCGAACCTCGCTCATTTAAGATAATGGGCTGTGCATTTTAGATCATTTTAGATCTGTAGCTGCTTGGATTAGTACTAAAAGAATTTTAAATGTGTTTGACAGCTTTCAACGGACCTGCAAACACATGAGAAAGAGAAAAGAAAATTAATACAGGGTTAAAGCATCATTTTAATCCACAACACACAAAAAAGTTCAGACTATAACACATACAGTGCTCAGCATATATGAGGACACCTCCCACAAATCTCATTTAAATTAATATTTTTTTATAGGATGCTATACAATATTATATTTGTGCATATACATTAGTTTAGTCAGTCCTGAAGTCTAATCTAACAAAATAACTTACAATAACGGTAAAAATTAGTAGCCTAATTATTATTATTTTTTTGCTATAATTTGCATGAATTTAAATGTATTATCTTTCCATTTCTAAAGATGTTATGTAACTAAAATATTATTTTAATAAATATATCTGTTTAATAAATCTGTTTTGTTCAAACGCACCAATATATATTACCCATATTCAGTGAGAAATGGATCAAAATATTCATTTTCAAAATGGGGTGTACTCATATATGCTGAGCACTGTACAGTTACCATAACTAATCTACTTTTTGATTATAAAGAAATAAATCAGTTCTTGAATGTGATGGATTTACACTGAGGTCTAACTGTTTAGGTATTAACAATTGTTTGGGTATTTCATATTTTTGGATTAAGTTGTGGTTCAGTGAATCAGCAATTAGCTTCTTTATTTAATCTTTTTGTCAATGTTATTTTATTTGTAAATTAACTAGAGCGCTCGTGAATTTAAAAGAGTTTGTCATCACAAACTCACTCATAAACTGATGTGATGTCATCCCAATTTAATGCCTGGCAAAATGTGCTTATATTTTTGTTACTTTCTAAAACGAAATCAGCATTTTCCAAAACAACTCCTTTTTTGGGTAAACCTTAAATTGGTTACTTAAAGTGATATTTTACCCAAAAATACAAATTCTGCAATCATACTCATCCTTCACTTGTTCCAAACCTGTGTGAGTTTTTCTTCTTTAGTTGATCACAAAAGAAGATATACTGAAGAATACTGTAAAACATAGCCACTGACTTCCATAGTATTATTTCAACCATTACTTTGGATGTCAATTTTTTCCCTAACATGTTTCAGAACATCTTGTTTGGTGTTCAACAAAAAAATTAATTAATAAAAGTTTAGAACCACTTGAGTCGGAGTAAATCTAGAGGATATTTTCACTTTTGGGTCTAAACAATGCAATTTAACTATGGCTACCTGAAATACATGGGTTTCTTGGCTATGTTTATATTCTCAGATTATATTGCTATAAGGTGATTTAGACATACAGTAAAACTATATTATATATACAGTGCTCAGCATTATATATATATATATATATATATATAATTATTTTGAAAATGAATATTTTTTTCTATTTTTCAGTGAATATAGGCAATGTATTTTTGTGCATTTAAACAAAACAGATTTATTTAACAGATATATTTAATAAAATAATATTTTAGTCATCAAACATATTTATAAATTGAAGGATAATACAATTAAATTTAAGCAAAATATTGCAAAAAAAAATTTTACCTGCAAAATTTCAACTAAAATGTTCAATGTTTTTGCTTGTCTTGACTTTTCCTCTTAGATTTGTATTTAATATTTTTCTATAACAAATTTGGGTGTACTAGTTTTTGGAGCATTATCGAAAGTTTTTTGTTAGATAAGCTCCAGGTTTTCTTCAGTACTGACTAATCTAATGTATATATAGTATTGTATAGCTTCCTATTAAAAAAATACATTTGTGAGGGGTGAACTTATATGCTAAGCACTAAGTACAAATAAATTGTAGCCAATTGTTTAATTATATTTCGCCTTTTTTATGTCCCAGTGTTGTATTCGGGTAATTACAAGTTGTAGGTGTTGCGCATTTAATTACCACTGACAATGGTGACCAATATTAAGTTTATATTTAGCTGTAATGGCAAACCTGCAGATGCATATGTTTATGGTTTCTAAAATTATACATGTTCGATTTGACGTCTGGCTGTCCAGAAGCAGTGTCCACATTAAAAACTGTGATTATTTAACACAGTGTAGGCCTAGCCTTGAACTAAAACAAGAAGAAAAGCTGTACATGTTGAGTGGCTTGAGAAAGCTTAAAAGCATTTCTCAAACAAGCATTCAATTATGATATTAATTGGAATCACTTGAGTTGTAAAGGGACAGATATATATTTCATTACAACTTCATTACTTTATAATCTTTAACAAGATTAATAACTGTATTGTGCGGGGGGAGCCATTTGCCAAAGCTAATCAAGCAGCTCGTTTAACATTTGGAGCCACACTGGACATTTGCTAGCTGTTAATTTGGATACCAGTTCGTGCTCGTGCATGCAACATTGTTTGTGGGCTAGGCTACATGTTCTCTATGTCCTACCAGTCTATACTGTGTGATTAACTAAAACGCGATCTCTCTTTCTTGGATGCATTTACATGGGCTGCTCATGCACACAAAAATTCACGTCAACTATTAAACACATCACAACGCCACATAAGACCTAAAGTATGTTAATTGTTTCATGCACCGTGGTTGATAAATGATTTTGCATAACTTTCCCTCAAAAGTCTTTTTGGAAACAAACTTTAAGGTTTTGCACGGTAGTTTGTTTGTTCAAGACCCCCCAGCAGTGTCTGTTTAGCTAAACAGGAAGCAACTGTCGTAATTGCAGATGTAAAAGGAAAGCCATAAAGTTTTATGACGTGTAAGGGTAATAAAGTTTTACAAGTCTGTGGTGTAAATGATTGAAACAGAACTAAGGCCAGACAATCAGCTCGCATCACAGCAAATCAAACTTCCTGAAAATGCCAAACAATACAAAACAATTAGTATAGCATATAACGCAAAACTAGGCTATCAGGACATATAAACACAATAAAGCAATATATGACACTTAAATAAGGCTACCTTTTTGTATTCGTATAGAGAAATGCCTGCTACGTTTTCCGAAAAAGTATATAGCTACAAAAATGCGCATCCATCCTTTATTTCCCCCCAAAAATACGTATTTATAACGGCAATGTAATAGTTATCAAGTAGTTTTTTAATTAAAATGATCATTTATTAATTTACAAGGGATCCAATAGCGATTTTAGTATATATCGTAATTATAACTTTAATAAATTTAGGGAGAAATCACTCAGAAGTTCATTTAAAGATTTAAAATTAATTAAAAAGAAAATTACAAGTAATACACTAGAGGAAAACGTCAATATTTAAGGTAGAAATGCTGAAATAGGAAACGGAGATCTGACGGGCTTTTGGAGTGACGTCCAATTCGTAGCACTGATTTTAACCGAGTTGTGTAATAAAACATAAATTGTTTTGATTGTTTCTTTGCATTGTATGCTGGCATTGAGCATTACGATATGAACAAGTTTGTTGGACTTTGCTTGGTATAACCGAGAGCTCAAAATAAGACAAAACCCGTTGCTTGCACTGCATTATACCAATACTGCTTTTAAATTAAGACCCTAAGAGAATTTATTGCCATCTTTCAACTGGGATCTAAAATTTATCCTTAATCTCCAGCTTTAAACCCCTCATCCCTTCATATCTCGATTCTTAAATTATGATCTATAGACAGAAAAATAAAATGCAAATGCGGTTCAAATGAAATATCTCTTGCCGGGTGTACTAACTCGTCATTGCATTGCCATTCATTCTGGGCTAGAATTACAATTTAAAACACAGTTACAGTGGTAATAAACATGTAATATTATACATTATTATTTATACATAATTACTCACATTTAATATAATGTGCTAATATACATATATTATTGTTAAGACCCTACTAGTATGTTTTAATATCACTAATTTGAATCACTGAATATAGTTAACATTTGACTATATCCTAAAACTTTGTAATTACAACCATTCTTACAGGACAAACCTTTAGTATCCACTTCAGATACTGACTAGTAATAATAAGTAAAATGTAATGTTAATACAGGAATATTCATAAGATACTGTTAGTTTAAAGTATGGTGCACGAAAAGTTTAATTCAATCATACTGTCATAAATTTAGTCTTGTCGGCGTTAGCGGGCAGTTTTACGAGCAACTGATGCCTGTTATAAAATTTACTACTGCTAGTTTTACTATTTCCGAATAAGCCGTATAAAACTAAAAATAATAATGAATAAGTAAAGAGAATACGTATCACGATTACTGAAAACTAAAACACGAAAAACTTACCGTGCCTCAAGTTTGGTTGTCCAGTATAGCTTTGTTGTCGCTTATTTAATTTAATGAAATTTAATTTTGAACAATCCCCCAAGCTGAACATGAAAATCTCGAGGTTTATTCTCAAATGCATATTAATAAGGTGCGATGTTTCCACTTTTTGTTTTTGTGGATCAATCTCCCATAGTTTCGTCAATGCTAAATCTTCATGTATATTTTTCGGAATTAGATGACCATGAGGCATCAACTGCAGGCTTCGATTTGTCGACAGTCTGTCCAACTTGTTTCTTCCAGTTGCATGGAGGTCAATGATGATTCGTTCAGAGGAGACAAGCAAACAAAAGCAAAAATCCAATGCACCAAGACATATGCCTAACTAGAAATCTTATCTTTACACAAAAATGATTCAAATGCATACAAGTATCATACAAGTGGTTAAATGAGAAGCTCGTTTTTAACACTGCAGTCGGGAGTTTAAAGCACGATGGAGAAATAGGCAAACAATTATATTTTCTTCCTTCACCAGAAATGGAGTAAATGTATAATGCACATGCAACATATTTAGACCACCATTTCACTTGTTGTTTATGTACCCCTAACGTCATCACACCTCAAATTTTGAGAACAAAGACAACGTAAGTTTCTTATGTTAATGTTATTTTAATTTAGGCATAAGAATGTGTACTTAATACTGATTAATATATATTGCAGTGAAAGGACTTCACATGCATCAATAACCGGTCCATACTTCACAAGTTTAGATATGTAGCGAGCCTACATAAGAACGAGGTTGCATATTGTTTAAACCAACTTATTAAAGATTGTTATATTGCTTCTATTCAGTAGGCTACACAATATCACCATGTAGGTCATAAACTGAGGTTTATTAGCTTATTCTGCACGTCGTCGTCCCCAAACTGGCTGCCTGAAAATCGCATTTTTAAAGACCGGGAAAGAGAAAAAACCCTTCTCAGTATCAACTTTCAGGTGTGGTTCTCGTTTTTATTTTTTAATTCAAGGAAGCTGTGCAAACCTGCAATTTAATAATAAACAGGAAATCAGGTATATTGATTACAGCTTTATTGCATAAATGGTCGAACATTTTATTCTTTCGCTTGTTAGCTAAAATTCAACATTTGGAAAAAATTGAATACTTTTTACACCGTATATGTTTTTTTGCAGAACGCATCACAAAGTAAAGAAACACACAACACAGTAAATTGTACATAAAGCTACACAAATGCTCATCAAAAGTATTTAAGTCTCATATTTACAAACATGTACAATGCACTTGCTAGGACGGGAATAAATGATTGTGGTCTAATATTTGGAATTTTTATATTTGGTCTACATCAACAGTCCCTTTTTTGCACTTCAGAGTAGATCAGAACAAATAAGATGTGTTCAACGCCAAGATTAAATCATACAATATAGGTAAACATTTTCAGTCAGAGCACTTTAAGAGGATTTAAGAGTCCCATTTCTCGAGATAAACAGCTTTTCGGAATCATAGTGGAATAAGTGGAGAAGCAACGCACGCTTTGCGTCAAAATGTATTGTAACAGTTTTTGCTTTTAATTGTGCAAATCATGTAAATTTCATAGGTAGCTTGTTATAATGTATGAACATTTTTTCTAACGGAATGTCCTTTAATTAAGAGGTAAGTCAGTCAGTCATGCTCATCTTTTTCGGCGGATTCCTCTGTTTCTTCTTTGCCCGTGTCTTGGCCTGCTCCTACCGAGCCATTGTCATTGAGGATGGACGTGAGATTGCTCTCCTTCTTCCATTTCATCCGGCGATTCTGAAACCAAATTTTAATCTGGCGTTCCGACAGACACAATGTGTTGGCAATCTCAATTCGTCTGCGTCTTGTTAAATAGCGATTGTAATGGAATTCTTTCTCAAGTTCTAAAGTTTGGTATCGCGAATAGATTTGGCGACCTCGCCGTCTGTCAGACCCATAGCCAACCCCTGTTAGGAAAGAGATTAACGTTATTTGGTGAAAGTCAGTAAAAATGCTCCAAATATTGTACACTTAGACAGTTTGGCTAATATAGTTTTTGTTTTAAAGTGACCCTTTTGTACAATTTTTCTTAACACATAATGTATTGAGCAGTGTTGTTGTCCTATGTTTTAGCCAAATAGATGCTGCAAGACATCAAGACGTTTCATTAATGCTTTATGGGGTTATAAAGTGTGGGTTTCCCAGTCGTAAAACGTCCCGCACTAAATATAGCCTGTCCCTTTTGTTTTTGTACTCACCACTATGCGAGTTCATCCGCTGCATCCAAGGATATATTTGAACACTTCCCTTCGGTTCCATAGTCTTGCCTTGGTCTGAAGCGTAATCCTGCGTCAATGAACCCTGTGTTTGCCCAAAGCCTTGCCTGCAACTTGGAAGCACGTCTTTGTCCTGGTAGAACATATTTGATCCGTACTCGTACGGTCGGCTTGACCCGAACATAACGTTTTCTTGGTGTGAATAGAACGGATTGGAGTATATCCGGTTTGGGGCCACGGCGGCGCCATAAGGCGAATAGTGTCGCACCGGGTCATAGTTTGTCGAGCTGAGGGCAACGCTGGGTAGAACTTCTTGACCGCTGTTTAAATGACACGACAGCGATGGGTTCGTAAAATAGGAATTCATCCCTTCTTCCTAAAAAAACACTTTTTTCCCCCTAGGCCTCTTTTCCTTAATGTCTACACACTCTTTTAATTCTCTTTCGCAATCTATGTCCTTGTCAATCTTACGTCGTGTGTAAAAACTTTTACATTTATATCACGACATTAACAAAGAATGTGTACGCAGCCTAATCGTTCCAAATCTTCGCTATAGCATGGACGAGATGACAATGTCAGCTGACCACTTATCCTCCAATAAAAATCAGGAAGCCACAATAAAGCTGCGAAATAAGATCGGATTTTCTTTGCCCTGTTAAAGCAGAAAAGGAACATAAAGCATGCACACCCCCTTATATTGAGATATTTGATTATTGATTCTTCTCTCTCTCTCTCTCTCTCTCTCTCTCTCTCTCTCTCTCTCTCTCTCTCTCTCTCACTCACTCACACACTCTTTCTCTTTCTTGCACGCGCGCAGACACAGAGACAGTAAACAAAATCAAAAAAGTTCATCGAAATGTTATGTATTGTTATTAAAAAAATATTTCTTAACACAGTTTGAGATCGTGGTTGTATAAATCATCCGTTTTTTTTGGCTCGTCAAAGTAATGTCATGTAATACAGAGTTATGCCCACAGGCCGCAGCCCCTATAGAATAAACTAGATTAAGGTTTAGTAATACAATTACGTAATTAGTGAATAGCTTTAGCTTCACTGGTTTGGTAAAAAAAAATCGATTAATTTATTTAGCTTGGACGCCTAACGACTCAAAGAGTGCAAGCTGTAATTGTTTTCCATTTTATTGAATTTGCATGCATTTATTTTTCATTAAGGCATTTAAATGATGATATAACATTTGAAACATTGAAGGATACTGGACAGAAAGAAATGAGGAGCACAGCAGCCTACTTTTGCTTGAAACAAACTTGTTGTTTATTTACCCCTAACCTCATCACATATCAAATTTTGAGAACACAGACAACATAAAACAGTTTTTTTATGTTAATGTTATTTTAATTTAGACATAAGAATGTGTACTTAATACCGATTAATATATATTGCAGTGAAATGACTTCACATCAATAACCGGTCCATACTTCACAAGTTTAGATATGTAGAGAGCCTACATAAGAACGAGGTTGCATATTGTTTAAACCAACTTAATAAAGATTGTTATATTGCTTCTATTCAGTAGGCTACACAATATCACCATGTAGGAGTTTTGTTAGCCTATTCTGCACGTCGCCCCCCAAACTAGCTGTTACTCGACAGAAAGAAATGAGGAGCACAATCACAGCCTACTTTAGCTTGAAACAAATTATATAAGTTATAATAGCGATGTAATGCACAATAAGCAAGAAATAAGCAACAAAATTTTACATTTGTTTGTGTAGTTGTTTAATCAATGCTGTTTTATTACTTTATTTAGCTCGACTCAGTAACATTTTAATCAAAAATAAATTCATTTAGTCTATCGTTTGAGTTAAACTCTAATTTTACCCGATTTACTTTTTTTATCTGCTATGAAGAAACGAAATTGTCCATTTCAAATCATTAAATTAACTCACTACTTCAGGTGAAGATAGATGCCCCTTAAAAATGTTCGACTAAATCGACCAAATAAATGTTGTTTTACCCGTAGTTCAGAAAGGAGGGGGTGGTTTATGGTTTTACTGCAGAAGAATTCCTTAACGCCTATGCAAGTCGTAAAAGCAGACAAACGACATTGCTTTTGGTTTATTGGCTTAAACAGTTATGCATATGTTGTGATTTTACATTGAAATGTCACCAATTTGCTTGGTTTTAAAAAGCCTCAATCTGATTGCACCATGCATCTAAGTCCTTGCCAATGGGTTACTCAAATATGGCATGTTCTCGTTTGAAATTGCTTTCCTAACCTCTTTTTAAGACTCGTATCGAGAACAAATGAATAGGATGAAAACAAATAATTTGTTATTTGATAACTACTGAAAATGTCTCTAATATTTAAGATACAACACGACGTAAACTATAGGCTTACATTTTAGAAAAGTTATTACGTCAGATATAGCAAATATTTTACAGACATACAAAAATTGACGAAATTCCACTTTACTAAAGATATTTAATTAATTTTGAGGTATTTATTGTGTTCATGCTCTGCAAAAACATTGTTGCTATTGAGGAGGAGCATACATGGGTTCGTTAACGGTTTAATCGTAGACGTAAAGTTACACATTAATGCAGGGATTCCTCAGTATGTGCCGTGCAAAATAACGCCAAAAACAATATCAAATTAGCAAGTTAAATACGTCATATAGGCGTTTTAAAAGGTAAACAAGAAATGTAGGTTTTAACTTTTTTAACTTTGTGTGTGTTTGTGTTTTGTTTGTAGTTATTTATTAAACACAGATATAAATAGCACATGGTGTTTTATTAAGCTATTTTTGAGAACAGTTTTACTTATATTTCGATTTTATTGCAGTTGTAATCAAAGCCGACTTCTGTATATTTCCAATGATTTTGTTGATATTAATGTATGTTTAAGAAATATGTCACTCTCAAAGCAAAGTTTAATTAAAGAAAGAAACACATGCTTTTAGGAGTGTGTAGGAATGTGTTTTTATTGCAGTTGTGTTTGGCGGCTTAATGCCTTTTACAATCAGATAACAACCCATTCAATCGAGTGCCACATCCGAATCGGTTGTTTACAATAGTTCAATGAGACGGCAAATGCCAGCTAACTGCTGTTAACACACATTGCTTGTTAAATACTAAACATCAGCAATTCCATGAATTTTTTGGTTAAATACTTACAATATATACTTCCAATTCTTACATTTGTAAACGAGAAAAAAACTATTATGTCTGCATAACACAACATAAATTTGGCAAAAGGAACAACAGCAACAACAATACTAATAAAGATAATGAAATAAAAAAATAAAATTAATGATGTAAAGAAGTAAAATGGTTTGAATTTCACGAATTTTCACTAAATATATTTTAAAACGACTTCGAGAAAACCGGATTAAATTGCTAAATTACACAATAATATCATTCATATCATAATCAATAGCCTTTATATGATGTTCTAAATGTGGTCAAATCTATCTTTGCTTTATCCAAACAACTGAAATATTTTGTAACAAGCCTTGTTGACCATTTAAACTTAGGGCCCCTGCGTATAATGCTGTTTTTGTTATTTGTATGTTATGGATTTTTGCAGATTCACAATCGCTCTACAGATACCTGTTGCTAGTATATTAGAGATTTAAACATTATTGTTTTCTAAATGTCTAATTTCACATAGTTTTACACATTTGCGCTATTAATCTGTTGACTATTTCTTGGAAACACCGGATTTCCCAATAAAACGCATTCAATTTCTTTTCTGTCTTCTATGAGTTCTAAGGCAGTGGGGTAAAGTTGGTTAATATTCTCATGTTCATACTTTCACCTTCTTAATATAATTTCAGAAAGGTATTTTTTGCAAATTCTAAAGAGTGAAATCGTATTAGCAGTCAATGACTATCAAAGTAAAACATTGTTCACAGCCAATTAAATAGTGCTAGTTGTGTTTTGAAGTCATACTTGTATGCGATTTCAGACCAAAAAATCTAAGTAGCATGGTAAACAAAAGGGACTGTGTCACAATTTGTCACTTTCTTTAAAATTTAAATGAATTTTAGCCAACTACAGCTGTAACAAACATATTACTCACATTATGCATTCTAATCAGATGATTTTATAAATATATATATATATATTTGAATATGCAAATATTAAACCAACTTAACTTAATTTTAAGGCCCACAGTATCTAATAATTTTTAAATTAATGCAAGATTTTTAAGCATGGTAACATTTTGTTCTTTATCTCCAATTTTGCTTGCAAGATATGAAGCTTCGAATTCCTGCTATTAATAAACCATTCATTGTGGATTTTGCCTCAAAAACTCCTTATTATGTGTTGCTATGCGGCATCATAATAGTTATTAAGGTAGTAGTTAGGTTTAGATATTGGGTGTAGAATTAGATCGTACAGAATGTAGGCTATAATAAACAGCAAACATCTTCACAATAAGCAGGCAAAAATTCATAATAATACTTAAACTGAGGTATAACCGAAGTTTCCTTTATTATGTTATTTTTTTCGCACCCTTTTACAATTGTGTACTAAAAAATTAATGTGATTGGCCTCGAAAATTAACGAAAAAAAAAACTAAAGACGAAGCATGTAATGAACACTAGGTGGCAGTGCTGCTATCCTCATTTATGCCTGCAGAGATAACTTTAGGGCATTACTTAACATTCTAATGCGTTTTTTTTAACTAAAACACTCTTCGCATAGACATTTTTATTTATCATTTTATCTGTGCATGTGTAAAACTGCGTGTTTCCGATTGTGCTGTCACTTATAAGTTAGCCAAACGTAAAGCAGAAAGTAGCGCGGATGCCCAGACTTACCTAATCTTAACACGCTTTTCTTGTGACGCGTTATGAGAGATACATCTTCAGAGCTCCTGAGGAAAGGGCGGGAGGTGATTGCAAGAGCTTCAAAATTAGCATGCATGTTCTCAAATGAGGTAATCCAAAGCGAACATCCATTTCTTTTTCCTTTAAAGCAACGACTACCATCTCGTCTAGTGCAGACTTTCTTACTAGTGTAGGTTAGTCTTCTACTAGTTTTTTCTTGATCTATGAAGACCAAACAATTTGAGAGAGGTAATGACAATGGAAAATCGGCTGTCAATAAAATATTGACCGTAGCTGCTGCAGTTGTAAGACTAAAAACTGAATGTTCCGTGTTCAGCCTGATGGGGAACGCATATGATTGAGCCAGAGACAACAGTATAAAGTTCATTATCATGGAGAGGACACCATGTGACTTAGCACAGCCAATCCAATCCTTGGCTTAGTCGTAAACTTTTATTACATAGCTGTAAATTTTCCACCAAACAACTAAGAATGTGCTTTTTTTCTATCATAGACGGCCACTTTTCTTCGAGGGGGCTTTCTTTTGCATATGAATACATTCAATCTTATTCTGTAGGTTTCAAACCTTAATTTCTGAGTTTTTTTAAAATATGTGCATTTAGTATTTATATAAAGACATGTATAATCTTTTTCATGCATATTACCCGCAATTGTTTTCTTAAATTGGATATGAGTCAAATAGTAATTAAAATTGGCCTAGTGCGTTCGTTACATTAAGAAAATGAAACTAAATAATATATTCACTTGCCTTGTTTAAAAGTCGACGTGGGTTATCAAATGTGCATTTGATTTGGCTAAATATCACTTTTATACGGAGAGAAGGTTATTCTCACCAAAATCAAGCTTTTCCAAGTTGGCCTAATTGGTCTTGTATTGGCGTCATGTTAATTTTTTTACGCAAGATTTAATATGTCATAGACTAAACTTTAAAAAAAAAAAATTATTAATAAACGCCCGCAGGTTTCTTCTGAAATATTAAATGCGGCTTTATACCGTTGTTAAGGGTTTGACTTTAATTTCCAGGATACAAATAGCGATGCCAGTTACTTGGACACACACACACGCAAGCAAGCAAGCACGCGCCTACATAACTAGCGTGTTTAAAGTCTATTTTATTGCCATAATCGGTGGTAAACATATTGCCTCTCTACAAACTTACTAACATTGTCTCCAGGATCTGAAATAGTCTAGGAAAACTATAAAATATAAAATAATAGAAAATCTAGACATTTAAAATGTGTAGTCTACTGCTGAAATACTACATATATAACACTGTTAAAAGTTAAACGTTAAACAAAAAAGGACTCGCTTTATTTAAAAACAGAAACTACATTTTGGAAAAATATAAAGGCAAAAACGTAATGCTCATACATTTTATAAACATTGACATTAGATGTTGTACCGTGTATATAATATAATTATAGAAGTCAACCAATTAACATTTCCTATTTACTGTTTAAACCAATTTAAAGGTGGTTATGCCCTTGTCATAGTGGCAAAATTGTAAAATTAACTAAATGTTAAGCGAGTTTGCACGAGGGACATGAGGGACACTTTATATTGTTGTGATGATTGATAGTATGCCAATTTTGAGCCCAAACTCCTGATAGCCTACTTTTGCTGGAAGTTTTTTGATAGCATAGACTATAACAATTCTGATGACCAAAATTATCCACTCATCTGACAACAACAATTGAATGCAAGATATATATAATGGTCGTTTTGTTTAATGCAACCAAACTGCAGTAAGTCAGGATTTAATGAATCGCTCTTGTCTTAATAATTTTCATTCGACATTATTCAGAATATATTGTGTCAATATTCGGAGCACAGCAATTGACGGTGTGCTTTTTATTTTTATTCTTATGTGCGACTTTGTAAGTTATAAACTCCTAAAAGGAATATAATTATTAGCACATATTTACCTTTTAATCATATACGAGAAATCAGTTTGCTTTATAAGTTATTTATATATTTATTTATTAAATTTAATTAACTCGTTGCTTTAGAGTGCATTGTAAAAATTGTTTTTTTATCCGAATTGTGGTTAGTCTAAAAGTCAAATGAAAAAAAATAGCTACACATAAATGAGAAGGAAAAAATAAGGTAACGAGCAACTGCGAGCAAAAAAACAAACATGGTCATAAAATGTGATGCCGTTTCTTCCTTTTATGTCTGAATTCTCAGCCAAGACATGTCGATGTTCAAAATATAAGTCATTTAACAATAAAAATAGACAACAAGACCATAAAACCATTATATTATTGGCCCAGTGTTTAATCCCCCATGTGTTTCTTTTCCCCCCACAGTTGTTTTTTCTTCATTGGTTCTAAAATAATATTTAGTAATTATATTTAATGATAAATTATTTTATTAAACCTTTCAGCTTTATAACTTTTTTCAACAAATGTTATGTAACAACACCGGCTTTAATATTGTGTTAAAATTTACAATTTTGATTGAGCTCATGAGAAAGAAAATCACGTTGATTTAAAATAATAATAATAATAATAATTATATATATATATATAAACAAACTCCATATATATATATATATATATATATAAACAAACTCCATCTAGCTGTCATTTTTGATCAAATTGAATACTTTAATTAGCAGATTTATGCGTTTAATGATGAATTTGAACTAATTTTAAGCACTCAGAACTGCATGGGCCGTTGATCCCTCAATCTAATTCAAAACATTTTTATATGACAAGAACTATCATACATCAGATTGTAACTTTATTTTGAATAACCAATACTGAACCATAGATATGCCACATGTCTAGCGCACAACTTAGAAATAACATCCACGTAACATCATCTTTAAATGTAATAGTGAAATGTTTTGCACCACAGATTGAAACGTGATGGATTTGTTTTTAAAGAAGTGCTGCGCTCTGCTGGTGGATAATTGTAAATTCATATTCTAACATTTGGTCGTTAATGTATACATCAGTGGAACCCAACCAAGGTCCAGTACACATTTCGGATGTCTTTATTATCTGGCACGTCCATTGCCGATCTATAAGTTTTTAGAGCTCAGAAAAGTACAATATGCAGGCCTAAAAAAATAATTAAGTGCCAAGCAATACTATAAGGCACCAAAATGGTCAGAAACGACTTTCCAGTTAATAAAAAATACATAATTGTACACAAATTAAGATTTGTTTAAATGCTGACGCAACAACTGCTGTTTAAAATGGGCAGAATAATTTTATATTGACCAAGATTGTGTGTATAGCCAATGTCATTAACGCAACATGGTTTGACATGGAGAGCAGTGACACCTAGTGTTCATTTCAATGCCCTCTATGGACTGTAGATTTGTTAATGATGTCTAAAACTGGCTATCAGACTGTTTTATTTTTTAGCATCTATCCTTGAGATATGTTGTTTTATTTGAATAAAAATTACCTAAATAAATAAGCAATTTTATAAATATAAATTTTGATACTGCTAACACTGGGAATCTGAGATGAGGAATGTGGGTGTTTAGAAATCAGGACCAAACCAATCTTTTACAAGCCCCATAGCATGATACTATAGGCTATAAAGTTATTTTTTGCTGTTATTTTGTATACCTTTTAGTTTGTGATGCTGTTAATATTCCATAAGCGTTTTATTTGTTTGACTTTCACTATGCTTTTATTATCCTTTACCCCACATGTCCTGATTTGCTTTGCTTGGGGCGATAGTTAATTGAACAGGCTAATCGAACAGAGTTGTAAAACAGTTATTGCTGTTTGAAACAGTTTTCACAGTCAGAATTGTTTGTGGTTCGTTAAAAAGCCGTAAAGAAATGAGCCAATGAGAGTAAAATGCTACCTCCGTTATTTAGTTTGCATGCCGAAAACCAGAAGTGTCCAAAGCTCTAAATATTAACAATGCTAATGACCACAAATGCGGCTGAAAGTGATTTGTTAACCGTATTCTCTGCCCTCCCTGCACCTTGGTTCAATTTCAGACACATTTTTTTACGTTTGGCTTTACCTAAAATACGAGCCTGAGTCCTAAACCTGAGATTTTCCGTGTTAATGTTGGTAATATATTTGCAGCTGCATTTCCCCAAGCGATTAACACAATCTTTAAACACTTCAAATGATACCGAACAGACAAAAAAGTTCTCACGCCAAAACCGAAAAAGACTTTAGATCGTTGTTTCAGCTTCACGCGTGTTTTGAGACCTTAATCGCAAATTTATTGTGGAGCTTCGCTATGTGAAATCGGAGAGGTCTGGGTATATGCGATGCGGCGGTGGAACTGTTACTGTTAGTCCTATACATGACTGCAAAACACAATTTTAGGTTGGACATTTTTGACATCTATTGTTTTGTAAGAACGGATCTCATTAAAAAGGTTTTGTCAAGTTATATATTAATATTTTCACCGAATTCGTACTGTTTAGAACAAAGAAATTAACCATTCTCATTATGTGCAGTATGCGAATATGACCGCATAAATGTATTAAAGATTAAAACTTTTGATTTTGGCAGGCTGAAGTGGCTTTGAACAGTTTTGTAATTACGAATGCGTCTAAAGCAGAGATGTCCAATAGTTGGCCCATGGTAACCTTTGATTTGGCCCACTATGCCATCTGAGAATGGTTTAGAGATTGTCATTTCAAATTTAATGTAAACTTATACTTTGTTTTACTGTTAAGCTAAACAAGCTATCTGAAATTAAATGCTTTAATGTAAATGGTGTACATTAATCATGTTTAGTTTAAAATATACATACGACGGAGAGAGGACAATGCAGAGACTTTGAGTCAAGGCAAAGGCAAATTCTGCTTGACTATAGTATTCAGTATTGAACTCCACTGTGTTATAATTGTTTGTTTTTATTGCATAAGTTATAACGCATTAGTTAATACGATTCAAAGTAATGCTTTCTATTTATCTTTTATGACATGAATTAGGAAATTACCCATGGCAATTTTAATGTAAAACAGTTTGGTATATTTATCTTTGGCCCACGGTTATCAGTGATATTTGGTTTTCGGCCCTTTATACGAAAAGGTTTTGGCACCCCTGGTCTAAAGTATCTCACCCATGCAAATCTAGTCGTATATTCCCATTATCAATCGTTTAATTAATTCTATTTTAACCGTAAATTCAATTAAAATCCATTCAAAGCAAATATAACATCAGTAGCTTACTTCCTAAATTATTTGTTCTGTCTTTTCGAAATAGACAAATGTACATTTTTCTTGTCTAAATAAAAAAAAATAAAGACTTCTCTTCGGGTTTGATTATTAAAACGCACAGAATAATTAATTAAATGTTGTTAGACAACACACTTTTAATCTATTACAAAGATTTTCCGTAAAGCTCCTTAAGATTCTGCAGCTAGCCTATCCAAAGATGGTTGTACAAACATTTAGATAACTGGGATTTCATTACTCAGCTTTTTCAAAAATGTCCATGCGGGTTTAAAGATTAGAGAGTTTCTTCCTCCTATCGGCCTTTAAAATCATTTAGCCCCCGCAATATCGCGTCCATGCACACTGACCTGTTAAAAGACGACAAGTCAGATCTAATTTACTAATGTCCATTAAAAAGAGATCATGCCTGCTCTCCGCGAAAGCAAACAACATCACACCATCTTGCACCTTTCCGTTAATAGTCATCTGTTATCTAATGTGGATTTTGTGTCAATTAACCAATGTTCTGTTTTGTCAGAGCAGATAAATGTCGTCCAACGGTAATAACCACCATCCAATACAATGTTTCCAGATCAGGGCTTCTGGAGGTTCAAGAAACTTAATTTGGTACAAAAAAATCAGGCGGAACATCATCTCTGTGTATGATAACTGGGGCAGCAGCAGCCATTTCCATTGAGAAAGTCCCTCCTATTTTTTTCAGAACTGTTCTGTACATAAAACACTCCCACATTTTTACTGCACTGTAAATTAATCAGTATGAGAAGACGGACCCCTAACCTGATTTCAGTAAGTAGGACATGTTCCTGGATTAACATCGATATTGATCCTGGAACAACATTTCAATCAGCCAATCCGAATTAAGGGATATGTTTATTGTTTACCTTTAAGTTTAGGCTTACTTACGGTTAGGTTTATGAAGTTACATGATTGTTATCGAACTATTATTTACCTCTGATTTTGGGAATGTTTTACAGTTATGATTGGGTTTAGGGTTAGGGAATAGGTACGGATTACATTTTCGAACAAAAATGATGTTGCAGGATCAACATGTTAATCCAGGATCGTGTCGTACTTGGCAAAATTATGACGTGCGTTTTTGGCTGCATATGGCAAAGCCATTCCCCCCGTTTTATTTTAGCACAATTGGTTACACTAAACCCTCTGCGTTTTTTGTTTGTTTTAAGATTATAATGTCGCTATTTATTCCTATAAGTAAGATCATCCCCCACCCAAATTAGTTCCTAAAAAGCTCAGTCATTATACCAACACAATATTATTTAATCAGAGGAAGACAAAAATGTTGTTTAAATTATATATTTAACTGATTTGTCATGAAGAAGCTTCAAACCGCACCCGAATATACTGTTTTTTTCTGGAAAGATTGCGTTTCTCCAAGCACACATCTTATTTTTTGTGTACAACAACAATTTTGTATACATTAATGTTTAGAAAACTACGTATTACGGCTACAAATGTGATGGACATATTTATATCGTCTATTTTTAAACTCCAGTGGTTGATAATTAAACATCTAAGTGGATATTTTGCAGTATTTTGAAATGTTAATGACACTTTTATATTTGTGGAATCCAAACATGAACTTATATTCTAAATATTTGATTTGCACACATTATCATATATCAGATTTTATACGATCACTTGGGTGCAACTCAAAAAATGATATAAATTATTAATTAATATTATGATATTAATTAATTGCTACCATATTTTTTTCAACACATATGATTTAAGTTTGAAATGAAAAGCTGAGAACATTTTCCAGTAATATAGGCTAACTTTCCATACAACCATTTTCTTCTGCATTGTCACTGTCAAGACTATAAACACTGAAGAAATTAACAGAAGATTTAAACTAAGTTTTTATGTTGCATTATAAAAAATCCCACGAAGTTAAATTTAGCTGTCAGCGTGACATGGCAGTTGTGCAGTGCACTGTCGATTAATTAAATTGAGAAAATCGATGTTTAATGTAGCATATGAAAACCCAGATAATCATTTGTTGTAAAAGTTGTGCATGTATTATAAAATAGCATATAGATCTGTTTGTATGTATAACACATGCTTCTACAGATTATATCCAAGTAGGTAACAGAACTAATACGACAAAAATTATTATGCTTCTTTAGCACTGAGAAGAAGAAAAAAAACCCTGCGTTTTACAACAGATTATGGCAGTACATTTTTATTTGTTGAACAGATTCCACATTCTGTTTGAAGTTATTACATATAGGCTACATACATTTAAATTTTGCATGTACGAGTCAGTAAACCAAATGAAAAATCATCTTATTTTCAATGTTTAGGTCTACTGTCAAGTGCACAATATTTGATTAAAATAAAAAGCCCAGGATTACGTATAATTTTGCAAAGTGTATCAGTTTATAGCCTAAATTTAATGAAAACATATATATGGATAACATAACGCCTATTAAAAAAAATCAATGGACATTTAAAAGTAAAAAATGAAGCGCTCGTTTTGAGGCACGAAATCCCCGTTCGCCAACAAGCTATGTCAAGGCGTGTCTGTCTTACCAACAAAGCGGAGAGATTGTTTCTTACAACCTCTGGGTTTATAACCCCAATTCACCCACTGGAAGCTATAGAGTTTTTTTTTTTACTGGCCACCATATAAACCCGACGAAGATGTTGAAAGGATAGAAGGATACTGTGTATTGTAGAGCCGCCGGCGGTGGTTCATTTACAATGCCATTTGCGCAGTCTGCAAGGGTAATTTGGCGGAAATGAACGGCCTTGATGAAGGCAAAAACTGACGTAATCAAGGCAGTTTCTTGTTGTCGAGCCAGGAAGTCAACCCCAACAACATCAAACTACCTAAACCACGCATCAGCTGGACGGGTTATCCACTTCAAGACCTTCCTTTAATTTCTGTTCGGTTAAGGTTATTGGACGTCTTTAATTCTCATCAGTTTCTAATCAACTGTTATCTGCAAAAACAAGGAAAATACACGCGCATACTCAACAATGCCTTTCGGGAGATCACAATACATTTTTCAAACACAACCGTAGACCACGCAATTTTGACATCCATTTATTCGACATGCAAAATTTAATCACTTCCATCCAAGCGATGTATTTCAAATATCCTCGGTTAAAAAAAACCAAACAAACAAAAAAAACCTAGGAACCAATTGGTCTCCTAAGATAATTCAAATAGATTAGTCGCTCTAAAATTGTAATAAAATAGCATATAGTACATTAAACAGTGACGTCACCACATATTGCACGGTGCACATAATCATAACACCCAGAGAGCAAATAATAATAATAAAAAAACTCCATTCAATTTCTTCAAATTTGATAACACAGGCAGCTGTAAATGTGCTGTCCAAGTCAAAGCAGTGTGTGGTCGTCTTACCTTGTTTCCCTTCTGCTGTCGACGGTTCGTGATCCAGGTTTTCTATGTCCAATTTTTAATAACATCACGCTTCTCTGTCCTCGTATAATTCCCCTAGTATTATAAAACAGTGACCGCATGTAATAGCATCCTCAAAAGGGCGAAGCGCCATTGTGCACCATGAGAAATGAGCTTCAGAGGAAAAATACGACAAAAATCCCTACGCAAGCCCGTCCTCCTCTTCGCATTAAAACGCATCTTTGTCGCGTCTGCTCTGTGTAATTTGCTGGTAATAAAATCCTGATCCGGCACTCATTTGAAATCGTACTGGTATCGATAGTTTGTGATCTTCTCTTTTGTGAGCTCTCCAGTTTTGGTACCATTTAACTAAACCCCACACGTCTAAAACATTTTAAAACTTTCTAATCAGACATGAGGATATATTAAATATTATCAAATTATTTTAGTTATTTATGCTGCCAAATTTAAACTTTCTAAACATTGTACATAATATAATGCTTCGTTACCTTAAATTCTCGTTATTATAGTACAATGCTGTAGGCAATATTAGCTAAAATACAGTGAATAAGCTATATGTTAAAACAAAGTTGAAAAAATAAGGATCTTAAGAGTATTGCATATAATAAAATGTATGTATTTTAGATAACTACATCAGATAACAACAATCTAATGTATGTAAAATTTTAGGATTCAATTTGTTTACTATTTATTTAAAAGAAAACGTATAGCCCTTTACTGCTATAATATATGTACCATGAACTAAATGTGGTGCTAGTTATTGTGTCTTGTAACTGCAACAAAGTATGAAGCATTTGTTTAAGCACGTTTAAATAAATGCTTTATGAGGTCTGCTTTGAATGTGGGACTGATGCAGTCGCCATTGTGAATAGCTTTTTATGGTGTAAGGGTGCCACCATTGAGGCTGCAAGCTGCAACTGCAATCTTACGACTTTCTATCCAGTATTCACGATCACGTGCATGACATACCACATGACATTATTTTTTTCTATAAGCATTAAATGAATACATCGAGGAATATCTATTGGGATGGCATTGAAAGATAAAATTAGTTTAAAAACACACACGATTGAACAACGGTAGCTATATGCTTTTGACACACAAAAAGATAGTTTTATGTTTAGTATTTATGAAACGTAAGCATAAAGGCCTGCCCCTAAATGCAACCATTTGAGCAGATCGTACTGAAATTGACTATGCAGGAAGGAATTTGCCATGAGATGTGTTGCCTTGTTACTTGTTTGTTTAAATACACACTGCCGACTTTAAATGATTACCCCTAAATCAATATTCTAAGCGTTTAATATATATTTTATTTTATTTTTTACTATAACGATTTGATCCAACTGACCCACAGCCTTGTCCATACTCATCCCCGAAAGAGCGCGGATGACATGACTAAAGTATTGGCCAAGCCCCAGCATGCACTTTTTGTTTTTAAAGATGTCTAATAGACGTCTAAACATAGTCGTCTTGGCTAAAACAAGGCTAAATTTGGGCTGTCAGTGAAAATCTAATAGACTCCTGCTGAAAAATCCATCTTAAACCAGCCTAAGGTGGTTGGCTGGGTTTAGCTGGTCGACCAGCCTGAATTTAGAGAGGTTTTGGCCATTTCCAAGCTGGTTTCCAGCCATTTCCAGCCTAGTCTTAGCTGGTCAGACTGGGAGTTGACCAGCTAAAACCAACTTGACCAGCCAAAACCAGCGATGTCCAGCTTAAACTAGGCTGGTCAAGCTGATTTAAGCTGGTCAAATGGCTGGAAACCAGTCTAGAAATGGCCAAAATCCCTCTAAAACCAGGTTAGTCGACCAGCTTAAACCAGTCAACCATCTTTAAGCTGTTTTTTTCAGCAGGGACGTCTAAGAATAGGCCAAAACTAGTCATCAAATAAACAGAAATGAATTACTACACATATAAAATCTGTCTAGTCTGTCTATTTGACGACTAGTCTCATTTTGGGGTATTCTTAGATGTCTATTAGATTTTGACTGACAGCCCAAGTTTAATCTCATTTTAGCCAAGTTTTCTTCTTTAAATGTCTATTAGACGTCTATTAAACACAGAATTGTTTGCTGGGGCAATACGGATCTAGTTAATTATGTGCATTCCCATCTTTTAGGTATACTCAATCGCGCTTGACATATGCACAATAGTACTTTCCTTGAATGTTCAGAAAAACTTCACTTCTGAATTACAACAATAACGTCAAAATAACACCATCGTTATGTAATGAATGGATGAAGTAGTTATTTGGCCTTAAAGGGATAGTTCACAAAAAATGAAAAATTGTCTTTCATTCACTTACCCTTCCCTTATCAAAAACCTAGTACCTTTAAAACTGTTAACCATTTAGTTTGCATTGTAATGTTTTCCTACTATGGATGTCAATAGTTTCAGGTTTCAACATTCTTCAAAATATCTTTTTTTATACGCCAGGAAAAAAACACAACTCAATGGTTTGGAACCACTTGAGTAAAAAGTGAGTTGATTTAAATTGTATGGGTGAGGTATCCATATAAAGGCTAAGGTATACTTCATTTTCCACTTTCTACTTCATCTTGTGCACATCTTACTTTACACAGAACTAAACTGAACGTCTGTGAAAACTGGACTGAAGCAGTTTCAGTTTACTAGAACTTCATCTATGTTAAGCTCTTTTAACACAATCGACATTGTAAAAGTGATATAGAAATAAAGATAAATTTAATTGAATCTTTGAAGTATACTCAACCACTAATAAGCGTGGACAGATGGAAGTAAGGCTGGGCTGCTTCCAGACAATGTGCGCTGACGTTCTCAGTCTTGATGACCAAATGCGTGTGTCTGTGTTTTGCAATGGTCTGCACAATGTCCTTGTAGTGTACTTGTCATCATCAGAAGCATCAGAAGCAATCTGTGCAAACTGTCTTTGTGTGGCCCAGATTTTCTGACCTTATGTGAATAATCACACAGAACAGTCCACTTGGTGGTACAGTGCATGTATCAAACTCATCTGCAAGCTGTTCTGATGTTAAAGGGATGCAGCACATAAAAATCAAAAGTCCTTCATAATTTCCTCATCTTTCACTTTTTCCTATGTGAATTTCTTCTGTTGAACACAAAAGATATTTTAAAAAATGATAGTAGTTGGCACCCATTGACTTCTTTAGTAATTTATTTTCTACTATGCAACTTAATGGGATTCCACAAACACCTGTCTTCAATATGTATGTATGTATGTATGTATGTATGTATGTATGTATGTATGTA
>CAIGQZ010031698.1:2314116-2351731 GCA_903798205.1 Danio tinwini | reverse complement strand
TGTATGTATGTATGTATGTATGTATGTATGTATGTATGTATGTATATTTTTTTTGTGTGTGTTCAACAGAAGAATGAAACTCATAAAGGTTTAAAACCACACCAGGGAGAATAATTGATGAGGTAATTTAGATATTTATTAACTATTATTTTAAATATACTTGAAATCTATGTGTATGCAAGACAGAGCATAACAAGGAAAATGATATGTACATTACAGCCTTGGCATTGACTTGTCAAAAGAGGCTTTCGAAACTAAATTACCTCCTATTTCAGAGGGTGTTATCCAGCACATATTGTGAAATATTGTTTTAAATTTAAACAGCTTATGTTAATGTTTTGTGTGAATGCATGAAATACAAAATGGGGACAGAATTTTAAAGTGTAAAAAACACTCAAATAGGTAATGTAGCAGAGTATCTGTAGAGTAATGTAGCAGAGTATCTGTTACACTTTATGTTATTTTCTAATCCTCTATGATATATGATATCATGATATATGATGATATATACTGTAGCAGCCATGGAAGGTTATTTAGTCCTCCTTTTTGCTCTTTCAGTTGATGCTTTTCATACATGTTCTAGCTATATTATCAAACAAATAGCACACAAGGAAAACACAGCTTTGGTCTTGAGCTCTTGATGTTGCTTCTCCAACCTGCATTACTTTCAACTTTTTTAGTGAATGTGTGAAATGAAAGAAATGAAATCTCTGTAAACCAGGCCTGGTGGTTAGTTCCTATAACTGTGTGCATGTAACTTGCTGTGAAAGTCAGTCAATGTTTACAAAGACCTTAGAAATTAATAAGTATGCCTTTAAGCCACAACAAATACCCGTAATTAAACACTGTTTGCACAGCTTTACATGTGCTTTGCATTGACTATATGCTTCTGTTTTGGTTTGATTTCTTATCAGTAGGCTAACCAAGTTATAGTTCCACTGTTTACGTTGTCTGATATGAATAGCAATAGTTATGTGGTTCTTATCAATAGTTACCATTGTCCTTGCTAATAAATTTGTGCCACAGGCATTATAAAAACCATACTAAACATAAACTAATATTGAGAAATTACTTATATCTTATAATTACTTATAATCAGGAAATTAAAAGCATATTATAAATTGTGTAGTGACAGTAATTTATAAATTTGCTGCAGGAAAAAAATAGCAAAAAAAACTTTTTTTTATTTAAAAGTTGGCTTTTGTCACAAAAAAAGGTGATAAACATACTCATGAAAACATATTTTAAAAAGTTGTCTGTATAGTTTTGTTGCAAGTATGCATGTTTATTGTTATTTATAGTAATGGGGTAGTATTGTTTTTTTATTGTATCTCATCATTGAAAGTTCTATTAAAATTAATCTTTTAAAAATATATTTTTTGTTGGTATTTAGAAGTTTGTTGGTATTTTGGGTATTTTGATTCAAACAAAAGGTTGTAAATCAAACTGTTGTGGTGTAAATTAAGGAGCATAACTAGCACCTAGTGGACAATGTTTGCAGCTATTAAAAATCCTACAATAAAACCTAATTTTTTGTGATAGGTGTCAAATGTAAAACAACTTTTTTAGATGTATTGTTTTAATTTGAAATGTAATTTAATCTTGAAATTAAAGATTTTGTCATAATTTTAAATGATGCAGTAATTTTTTTGCACAAACAATAAGCTTTTTAAATTAGCTTTAATATATATTTTTTTGTATTTAATGTTTAAAATAAATCATTTGTTTTCTTTAAAATGAGCCCAAAATTAGTTTTACATTTCAAACTGTTACAGATTTACATTGATTTTAATCTGGACACCTTTTCGGGGTTAAGCATTGTTTTAAACAACATTAACAACATGAACCTGCTCAATATGTAATGCAAATAACATGTTATTGTATATCTGTCTTTCTATAGTTGTTGAGAGACTTATATTGATTATATTATTATAATATTAATTGATAGTTTATATTATACTTGTACAAAGTGTAATGTTGATTTGAAATATATGTTGTTTCAAAATAAATGCACTTTATTTGTTAAAAAGTGGGCTACTGTCAAACAACAATACATATTATGACAATGGCAATGCTTGTGAAGATGATTTTACTATTACAATTTAAACATTTTGCAATAATTGTCATACTGTATTTACCTTCCCTTGTATTCAGGAGTCTGTTTGACTTTTGTCGTCCTTCTTCTTGCTATTTTGGTAGTTGCTTAATTGTAAAAAAATTATATATATTCAACACACATTGTATACATCATGCTATGGGAGTAATACAGGTAAGTAAAACAAGTAGCACTTTTTTCTTTCAGAAATTGTGTGTTTTACCAATACCAATACATTTACACAGGTGTTCCATGCCTTATTACCACAATGTATGTGTATGTGTGTGTGTGTATGTAAGATGAACAGCACAAAAGATGCAACCTTTAGTCTCAAATAGACAAGCTTTTATGTATTTTATTTCTTAAACCACATATATTTTAGTATGAAACATATCCAGTTATTTACGTGTACGTATTTACAATTTTTTGTTTGGCGGAGGCTTTTCTCCAAAGCGACAATCAAGTAATACAGCAAGCGATTCATTTTAAGATGGCAATAACGAAAGATATGTTAGCGATACAAACTTTTAACAACGTCTAGAACAAATCAAGCGATGGGGGTAGATGCATATGTGATGTCTGCTTTTAAATGCTCTCGGAAGAGTTTTTTTCAGGTAAAATGTGAATATTGTCATTGCTTCGGCTTTCCTTCCACCAGCAAGAAAATCGCTCTATAAAATTGGAGGAACCATCAGCCGCCGATCGCTCACCGACCGCGGGCTGGAGCGGAACACGAGGCCCTCTAGAAGGTAAGCCACGGGTAGCCATTACAAATAAAAGGTGTAACGTGGGCTCTTTTTGGCTCGTTGAAGAATATATTCATCTATGACAAACAGACAAGGTTGAGTTAATTTGTCAATTTTGCTATATTCTTAGCAATGAATCAAATAAGAAATTAAGCTATGGATGAGATGCATACTGACTTGCTTTATGTAGCTTTGCAAAACTATTAGGCAATAGCAAGGTCATTGGTTCGATGGGGAAATGCCGAAATGCATACACACTGGTAAGGTTATAAAGCTGCTTGCTGTGTAAGTCGGGCGCACAAAGACGCTTCAAGAGAAAGCTTCTATGAGTTACCGTCCATTCTCAGCTGCTTTGTTAGTCTATAGAAAGATGCGCGTATTTTAAGGAGGGGCAGTCAAAATGGGAGGACTTTCGTAGGCGTGACCCGGCGTGACCTAAGCGGTAAAAATCTGCGGGCCAAGTCCAAAGTCACTTGTCATGTTGCATGTAGTGATTTAACACCAAAACCAAACTGAGTGTATTTGAATAAAATTTAACAATAATTCAAATTATATATGTATTTCTGAAAGCAATCCACGCTTGTAGGATATATAAATAAAATGAAAAAACACTGTGCATGGCCTCAAGCTGTTAGGTGTAGGCTTTCTGTTTGATGCATGTTTAAGGGCTGTAATAAACATAATAAACAAGACATAAATTGCCCATTTATTCGTTGTTGTTTAAACAACTGAACATTTTTAGGCTGCGCATTCACGTGTGTATAATTATGTTAAAATCCTACAAGTGCAAATATAAAAGGGACCTTCTGTTTCTGACAGAAGACGGAATCTCAGTTCAGCCTCAGGTACAATTAGGCGGAACACCAGCTCTTGCCTCTATGGCTTTACGACTGTGTCTAGACTTGAAGAGTTTCCAAACGACCATTGAAAAATACTTTTAGTGCTGTCTTCCCACTTCACGCTCTCTCTTACACATAAGGACACACCAAATATGTCTATATGTTTTAGTTGTTCTTGTTGTTAAATGACTTTTTTAAAATAAAGCGCATTTGCAGTTTACTTAAACGTGAAATAAGAAAATTCAAAAAAATAGTCTTAAATTTGTGAGCAATGGAAATGTATTATTGTTTATATATGCACGTAGTTGAACGAGTGTTTTTATTGCATTTAGGTTTAGCCATTTTATTATAAATGTATTTCATGATTCTATTGCTATTGAAATATGGTAATAGTAAATTGTCAATTATACTTAAACGTTTTCAAGTTTCTTTATAAACAAATATGAAATGTAATTTAAAAATTGTGAATTAAGAACTAGTATATTTATTTTCCTTATATTATTTCGAATATTTATGCGTATGACCTCCTCATGAAAAATACAAACTTGTGTTAAAACACCATAACTTTTCCTGTTTTCCGTCTATTATTATTATTATTATTATTATTATTATTGTAAAACAGTCAGCTCAAGTAGATACAAATATACACGAACCACAGTCCCTATTATGGAATATAATTGGTTTTAATTGTATAGCATGTTGATGTAAGATTACAATATTCCTGTGTTTTCAAACAGTTTGTTGATCAATACAGTAGTAATTATAATAATGATAGTAGTAATAATAATAGAGGTTAAATACTGAGGATCTTCTCATTGAAATGAAATTCAAAAATGACAGTTTTCATATTTTTTTTAACGTCAGTCTCTTTCTGAGAAAATGCACTTCAGTACACATGCCAGTATTGTCTGAAAACAGAATCGGTTTAATTTCCTTTCAGAAATAACATACTTTTTGTCCCTCAAAGAAATGTTCACAGTTCACATCAGCGGGTTTCCAGAGAAATAGTGTAGGCGATCTCGGCTTAACTTCTTTTCCTTCATCCGTCTGTTCTGAAACCAAATTTTGACCTGTCGGTCAGTAAGGTTTAATATTCTGGACAGCTGAAGCCGTTTCTCCTTGTTGATGTAAACGTTAAAGAAGAATTCTCGCTCGAGTTCTCGGATCTGAAACTTGGTGTATGGACATCGCTTCTTCCTCATTCGCGGAGTAGCTTAGAACAAAAAACAAAACAAAAGGGAAAACAGTCAAATAAAAGACCACATAACATGTATCATCTGTTAATATTGTCTTTATTTTTTCATTATTGTACGTCTCACGCTACCCAATACCAGTAACTTTAACAAGCGTACTTGGTGAAGAATAATATTACCGCGTATAATGCAGGATGTTTGTTATTGTTATATTCTATTTATCCTTAAAATGCATGTTAAATAAACTAAATAATTTGTATATAACAAATATTAAACAATTAATTAAAAATACACATTCGCCGTAATTGTGGAATGGGTTTGGTAAAGTTCTAAATAAAAAAGGATGCAAATGACCCTGTAATTGATCACCTATTAAAAACATTTTGATTAAGTATATTTGCTTGGTGGGTTTTACTTAAACTGGTTTCAATCTCTTCAGATGCTGAAAGCAATGTTCTGCTCAATTGCTTTTTATCATTGACTGCTAAAAGTTACATCCCCTAAAATGTTCATCACAAGTTCATGATCAAAGTTACTATTTGTCACAATTGCTCCCTCTTACAATTTCACAGACTAACAGATAGTTCGGCCGTGTGAAACATGATGTTTTTTCAAAGACCTTTCCCATCGTAAAAATTCTTCCCGTGCAAAGAAAAAGCTTTGTAGGTTATAATAAAATCCCTTGAATGCTTATAAAACTCCACATAAAATCTAACAGACGAAACGCCGCTCTACCCCAACCTTTCTTTCTTTTACAATCGTTATACTTACTAGGGTGACCGGATTTGGTTTGGTTGTCGTTTTTTGTTCCCGACGAGGTTTCAAAAGAACCCGAAGTAGTGTTTTTCTCACACTCAAGCTCTTTCTCCACATCTGCAGTACTGCGGAGAACTGAAGACACTTGAGACGCCGACTCCGGCTTTCCAGAGCTGCCTTTCTGCAAACAGTTACCTTCAGATCCACCATCTGCTCCGCTATGGGCACAGTCTAAAAAACGGTCAAAACTCTGCGGAAGAACGTTGGTCTTTCCGATGCTCGAGTAAAAGCCAGAGCCGGGATGGTTAATAGCCGGGTGGTAGTGGTGGTGATTGTAGACATTTTCGTTTTTCATCAACATTTCCGTCATGGTGGATGACGGCGGAAGGCAATCTCTGTGCACTAAGTCCTCCTCCGCATAAGATGAATAGTTCCCCCTGTGGTGCCACTTTCCCGACGGATTCAACTCGAATGGCAAATCCCTCACTTGTGGTACTTGCGTGAAGTTAGTGGAATAGGAATACGTTATTTGCCGTGACTGGGCCTGTGGTAAAAACGAAGAGACTGTAGAAAATTCTGGGACATAATAGGTGCTGGGGAGGTACAGATTTGAGGCGCGTTCACCGAACTCGGAAGTCCTTTCTTTACGAGACTGGGAGCAGAAGTTGCCTATATTGACAGAGTTGAACATTATTCCCTTCAGTCCTCCGCAAGATCAAAATAGATGCCTTGGATTCGAACAGTAGAGGAGAAATTTGAAAAGGCGAGATGACGTGCTATCCCACTAACTGGTCCTTAGACACGTGATCGAAAGTAGATATTCTCATATATCAATTTGGAACGGTTGCAAACGTAGGAGTGGTTCACTCAAAGGTGCACGCGCTAGAAATGTGCCGTTTCAAAGCGACGAGAGTACGATAGCTTTAAGCAGTTTCCCCCAGTACTTATCATGTCAATCTAAATGTGAGTGTGTATGTGTAATACTAGCACTTGATATACATTTTGGATCGTTGCGGCTTTCTATAATAACGTAATGAATGTGTCTTTGGTGCATAAATGGAATTGGCTTTCTGACCGCTTTTTTCTGTCAACAAAAAGTATTCTCAGTAGTGAGATGACTTAATGCAATGGTAATATATGCAGAGTTATAAACTAAAAACGAAATTGAACTTTATGATATAAAGCGGAATGTAAAACTGATATCAATGTCTAAAATGCAACATTAATTCATGATAAGCATGATTACATGTAAACCTCAATTGCAACAGCAGCAGCCCTAGTCCTGCAGTCGAGCTAAGTGAATGTCTTTCACTAGTCATTTCGGTTTTGTTGAATTTATTTTATGTAAATGCTGCTGTATAAGTCAATTAACATTTCACGCATGCATGAGTCTCGAATGGACTCTTGTAATATAGACTTTTCTGGTTTTATGGACTATATTTAGGCTTCAGTTGTATGTCAATACTGACAATAGTGCTGGCTATTCCAGAAGCTATATTATAAGCTGTTCTGTGATTCGGTTCAAGACTGAATAAATGGTGTTATCAATGGCGGTGTGTTCACCGAAGCCGTATTTCACAAAACATATACAATAATTCAGGTATAATAAGGACAAAGCCAACAGCTGGTTTTATAGTTAAAAATGTCTCTTAAATTGGTGTTGAAACAATACAGCATTGTTTATGTAGAATGTTAAAAAAGACAAAATAGTACTGAGAAATTGATAATCGGCCTTTTTTTATTCAAGACAAAATGTTCTTTAGCAACCGAATACTAGACTATTTTATGGATTAGATAGCAAGGTTCCATCTCCAAAACCGAGATTTCACAGTGATAGACGATCCATTTTTTGGCTCCTCAAGAAACCTTAAAGATAATGTTTTTAATAAACTTTGTGTGTGTTTTACGTTTTTGCGTCAAAAAAACCTTTTGGGCAATTGCAAGGTTTTATGAATGCTAAAAGTTTCTGCATGACAACAAAGATCCTTTATTTTTAACACTGCATTTCTTTGTGTTAATCGTTGAGTTTTAATATAGCAACAAAATGTGTGAAATAGACACGACAATGCCGTTTGAAAAGGTAGTTTATTATACAATCCCATTTGATGGTTAAGCTTACTCTAAATGTCTTTGCATCATTGCGGCAACGCTTTGTCATATTTTTTTTTTATCAAATATGTAACTTCATTAATCTTTTTATATCTTCAGAATTACATAGAATTGTGCATCGAACATAGACCAAATTCGCAAGGAAACAAACAGTAGGTTAGACGTGGCATATGCATATACGAACCTATTATTTGACTCTTTAGGCACCGGTCATGTCGGTTGGATGATAGCCAAACAGTTAAACTCCCTGGCTTAAACTGTGGGCAGTTTCAAGTGTGAACCAATAAGGCTGTGGGTAATACCAACAAGGCCAAGAGTAAGCAGGCCAAGTAACAAGGCCAAGAGTAAGTGTGCAGCAGCAAGCGGTGACAATGCTTAGAAGCTGACATGTTGATTCTGTCTTGTTAGTAACCAGTTGAATTTAATCAGTTGAATTCAACTCTTTAATTTGTTAGCAGCCTATTCCGAGAACGGATCATAAGCCACATGGGACTTAGTGTACTAGCTTACTATTTATGACTGAATAACTGTTGGTATGCCTCAAGGGGCGGGATTGGGAGATAAGACTATGGCACTCCATATGTGCACACTATAATTTTACCAAGCTTATACAAAAACAAGAACGAAAAAAAATTGGCTATTTATCTTTTTACATACAGTAATTAAAAATAAAATTAATGATTGTAATATTTCGGCACATTTATAATATTCATTGTAAGCCAGTTGCTAAACAGTCGTTTTCAAAACAGTGACAATAATAATAAACAGTATTGTATTGTATTGCATTGTATTTTTTCTGTTGTCTTTTCTAAACTACACAAAACCAATGAATCTAAATACCAACGACTGATTTTATTTAATGAAGTAGATTGGTGTTGTTGCAAAATATAGATATAAAAAAAAGGTCAGAGTAACAGTGCAAAAAAACATACTACTAATATTGTATATTACCAGGGTAGCTACATGTGATTAACGTTTGCTGGAGAGGGTGAGGTTTACATCTTAAATAAATAGTAAAAATGCAAAACAAATGAATTAGTCTTAGTTATAATTCTTTTGTTTATTTTAAACTATTTAGCACAGCACGTACTTTTCCTTATCAAGACAATATCCTCTACAGAAATCAATTGCAGTCATGCATGGCGCCCCACAAAAGTCTCTCACTTGTTTAATTTCCTCCGCTACTTCCTACCGTTTTCAGTTAAGAGAAAGCCGAGTGTTTGCGTTTGAAGTTACTTTTCGAATCACTTCAGATATATTACCTATATTTCCTGTTCTTCCCGTCCTTCCAAAATATACATTTCGAGCCATTTCCTTGTCACACCACATCTAGCTGTGTTGTAAGTTTTATTTTACTGCTTTCTCTGCACTGACAAAACAAATCGAAAACCGCAGTCTGAACTCAGCAGGACAAAATTCTCAAGGTTTTACACACAGTAAAGATTTTAGAGTCAACGAAAAACGTTTTGTTTACATGTTGTGAATCTGAATTGCTTAATTAAAATCCACAGGTTTTTCACAGATATATAACGTTTTCTTCGAGTTGGTGCTTTGTGTCATTTAATTACTTTTAAGCCATAAAAGTAAAAAAAATATGTGACTAAAATGATCTCATATATTTAAGCCCAACAGAATAATGCATTCAAAAATAAAAAAAGCAACATTAATAATAAATGTAGGCTAACTTGCTAAAAATATGTACATTCTATGAAATTATAAATAATATTTTTCATACATGAACAAAAGCTTATCGATTTTACAATTCTTTCGTAATCTTAGGATATTCTAAAATTGTCCAATGAAGTCGCTTTACGAACATCAGACAAGAAGAGATTAGTTAGATCCGTATGGACCAAATACACGTTAAAACATCGCGTGAACATCTTTATGTCCAGTCTTCCTATTAAAAAAAATATAGGCATGTTTATGTTCAGTAAAACCGTTTAATATGGACCGACAGACCTTTAATAACTGACACACAATGCAGATTACTTGTAATAAACCGCAGGAATCCTTTTGTTCCTTCGTGCTTTTAGTCTCAGGTCACACAGTAAAGCCAGGAAACGAGAGACAACACGAAGACAAACATAAAATATTATATCTTAAAATGTCTCTCAATAGCATTCAAATTTGTTCTACTTATTAGCCTACAACAACTTTAACAATATGTCTAACAGTATGTCTTAGGTATACGACTACCACTACAAATGTAGTCCGTTTGGTTTTGCATTATGCACAAGCTAAAAAATCCAATAATATAATGAATAATCTGAACAAAGTACGTTTAACGGAACGAAAATATTATAGAACCATGAGTTTTAATAATTAATGAATGAATGCGAAAGAACTTTTAATTTCATACTACCTGTAATATAGCTTTAACCAATTGTTTTGGCCGAAATTGCTTTTAACATCCACTAAAAGCATGCTTTTAATCTCGGGTCACAAAGTAAAGCAAAGAAACGAGAGACAAGGCGGAGAGAAACATAAAAGATTATATCTTAAAATGTTCACAACATTTGTTCTACTTACTAGCCTACAACAACTATAACAGTATATATACATACATACATACATACATATATACAAATGTAGTCCGTTTGGTTTTGCATTATGCGCAAGCTAAGAAATTCAATAATATAATGATTAAATATTAACAAAGTACATTTAATTGAACGAAAATATTATTGAACCCGAGTTTTACTCATTTGTTTATGAATGAGAAAGAATATTTAATTTTATACTACCTGTATTCTCGTTTAAACCAATTGTTTTGGCCAAAATTGCTTTTAACATCCACAAAAACCGATGGATCCAAAAAACAACAACCAAAAAACGTTTAGCATCCACTGAAATTGTTTGACTGTTTGTATCACAAAAGCTTCTGTAGTGAAAATAAAAATGTTCTTCACTAAGAAATGGGGTTGTTTTAAGAACTGTTCACTGAGAGGTCCTATGGGAAAACAAAATGGTTCCTCCTTTGCCATCACTACCTACTGAAAGAAATTACTAAAGATTCTTGAATATTTATTTCCTTTTTATTTATTTATATAAAACATATTATTTTTTGTTTATATTGTATAAGCATAGTATTTTTATTTAGAGTTTTAAAAGATGTAACGTGTACTAGCCTACTTTATTTGTATTAGGACATTTTCCTGATTTCGGGTGCGATGTAAAAAAATCTAATTTGTTTTTCTTTTTGTTGCCCAAGAAGCGAAATAAACGCATTTAGGAAGACATCTGCAATGTCCATTTTCTTTCACTGTAGGTCAATGTCCAGCTAACCCCCCTCGGCCACATTCAAGGTCTGCTTCAATGCCACAGACAGGGTGTTGTAAAGATGCTCGAGTCTGTCTCAAAGTCGAATCCGCTGTTTCCTTAATATTTTAAGCACATTTACAGCAGAAACCAAAACGTATTACGTGTTGACGTTTAAATAGTATTTATACTTAGATACTTGACCAAACATCCTATTTAACAACTTAATAAAAACACTTAAAATACATAAAAAGTATGCATGTTTTACACAACTGAGGGTTGTGTTTGCACAAAGGGTTAAATAAAGTAAAAAACATTAAAATGACGAATTTCATTCATTTTGGTGTGCAACATTAACTTTAACAAACTCTTAAAATGTTTGCTGCTGACTAAGGAAATTATTTATTGAGGTAAAGTTGGTTTTACACTCGCTTATTCAGATATTATCCTTAATAATATAATTTCAGAAAAGTATTCTGTGCAAACTCTAAATAGTGAAATCATGTTAGCGGCTAATGACTATCAAAGTACAACATTGATCACAGTCAGTTATATAGTGCTGATGTTGTTTTGAAGTCATACTTGCATGCTATTTCAGACCGAATATTCAAAGTAGCGTCACAAATTGTCACTGTTCAAAAAATGAACGAATGTGTGAATATAAAACCAACTTGTTAAATTAATTCACGAACCCAAAGTGACACATTCACAAAATAAACTAACTTAGCCTAGTTCTTAAGTTTCCGTAGGAAAGTTTTTGTTAATTTCTAAAACGAAAAGAGAATTAATATGATTTCAACAACATTCTTCTGCAGTGGAAATATGCACGCTCATTTCGCGTGATATTTAATTTCACATTTGTTGCAAAAAGGACGATTTTTATATTAAGACGAATAATGCAAAATACTAGAGTGTGTTATTGTCAGGCAAGAACACAACACCGGTAACAATTACACCAACGCGTTACACACGTGACCACTTTTATTAGAAATTAATTGCACACTTACACTGACTCAATCATTTAATGCTTATTGGCGTAACAAACATTTACCACCAGGAAACATGTTTTAACAAAAAAACAAGACATTGCACTGATTATAAATTCCTATTATCCACAATACCATTATACATTGCCTTGAATATTCAGAAAACTAGCGTTATAAGCACTATTGCATGCAAATACTGTATCAGGGACATATCCGCGATCTGCCCTTTAGTCTGGACATCACAGAAGCATCAAAAATTTGCTATCACAGCTTCATCTTTAAATATAAACAATAATTACCACTAGGATGTTCTTATAATATCAGTATTCTTTTAAAACCTTTGATTTGTTCCTATACCCTTAAAATCTGCGGTTATCTTATCTGATATTTTTTGGAAAAAAATTCCCCCTAAATTGTTTAGATGGAGTTCAGGTACGTGATCATTGCGGTTTCAAATACGTTTGACAGATGAGATCTAATGTTCTCACGTATTATTAGGCAGAATTGTCATATATGAATCGTAGGATTTGTGTAGAAGTTCAAGTAAATAGTTAAAACTTTAAGCTGTAACCTCAACCGCTAAAGTCAGCTCTCAGTTAGGCGTGAGATTGTTCCAATGAGATTATGTGAATTCATAGGAACTTTCCACCAATTTGCATAAACAGAAATTAGGAAATCTAATGCAACTGTTGAATGGTTCGACATTTAGATCTTTGCCTTTAATGTGCTGTTTGTACTAAGCTGCATAATGTAATCACATTTTGAGGCATTTAAGCTATACACAGTGTTACAGAAAAAAATAAAAGCTTTATTATTGTTTTATAAAAGTTGTTTTTATTAACCACAATAATAAATATAATAATAATAATTGTCCTGATGTTGTATATTAACACTTTTGTTGCGTTTAGCAAACTTTTTTGAGACTTAAGCATGATGCAGGGTGTTTTATATATGTCGTTTAATTCCATGCGTTACTAAGAACTGTAGTGGTTATTGAATGGTCAAGAAGGAATTATTATTTGTTCACAGCGAACTGCTATGCGTCATACATATCAACTGTGTGTAATTTTGCAAACAATCAGCAATATGTTCAAACAGGATGTGTCCTGTTGCCAGTTTATGAAAAATCCAGCATCATCCATTGCTTTTTAAAAGTAAGATAAAGCCTGCTCTCGCATCAAGAGCCTTTTCTTCTTCATTCGACGATTCTGGAACCAGATTTTCACTTGTTGGTCAGTGAGATTTAGCCGGTCAGACAGTTCCCTCCTCCGCTGTCTAGTGATGAACTCGTTGAGGATGAACTCGCCCTCCAACTCGTTCAGCTGAAGTTTTGAATATGGTTTACGCTTCTTTCGAGTTTGTCTGTGCATTGGGTACCACAGAGCACCTTATGAAAAAGAAAATTGTTATAATTAATGTTTACCTAATGCAAAAGCTCTAAGAAATAAAATTAAATAATGCACAATGCACAGCAGCTTTGCATATAGTTTAACTTTAATTAAAAAACAATTAAAACATAACTAAATCAAAATGCTCTTTTTCCACATTTAAAGAACATGCACGAATTACTTTCAAGGTCCTCATGTTCATATTGTGATCTTAATATGATATGGAATATAACAGAAAAAACTCACCTCCGTTTAGTGCTGCAACACTTGTTTGGGTGTCAGGGGATGTTAGTGAATGCGTGATGCCTGATGAGGTCTTGGCCCCCTCGTTTATGAACGAAGAGCCAGAAACCGATTCAAGAGACCGACACAAACGAGGATTTGGGATTGAATGTTCTGCAGGTGTTAGGCAGTCATATTTTGAATAACTTCCTCCGTTGTCCATCCCGTTCAGATTGTTCAGTCCGTTCTCTGTAGTAATGGATACAGATGAGTTATCCAATGCTTTCTCTTTTGATATGAGATTGGTACTGTTATTGACACCACCGCCGCTGGTGGCGCATGGACTGTCACTATAAAAACATTTGTTGTCTTCCTGCCGAGTAATGTCGCATGATTGATTGTATGTGGGGTTTAGGGTAACGGGGCCGCTAATATGAGATTGTGGGTATCCACTGCATGGTTCCGATGGGTTCCAAGGCAAAGAGCAGACATTATCCCTTCTGGATAAGCGGAGGGTCTGTAGTCCCGCTAGCTGTCCCCCCGACGCACGGAAATTGGAGAGGTAAAATGCATCTCTTGCATTAATGTTAACCAATTGTCCAACAAACCCCGGATTAAAGAGATTATGCTCGCCCATTTCGGCGGGCCCGGCTAAGAGTTTGTAGTTTATAGCAAATCTGACATTTAACGTATAAGGAAACCAGGCTGCGTCCCATTGGCTGTATGGTCACATGACACTGGTTGAGAATGAGTCGCAGAAGGTGCCACCCACTGTTTTTTTTTCTCTTCTTACAAAAAGAAGTATTAACCTTAAAATATTACCAATTTATTTTAATAAATTCTTGTTAAACGCCTCCTAAACTGCTTTAAACTATTGTTTTTCTTTAATGTACGTGATTAAAATTTGGTTTAGAACTTTATATATTATTTTCTCATCAAATGAGTCTCATTTCATCTTACATCAGTGCAACTGAGAGCTTCATACTCAATTGAAATGTCAAATTAACTTGCACTGCTTTATTTGGGCATATTGTAAATCATTGTTCTATCATCATTTACTCATCCTTTATTTGTTCAAATCCTTTTTGAGCTTGTGTTTTACAGATACACTGAAGAATGCTGGAAAAAGCAGCCATTGATATCCATAGTATTTGTTATATTTTTATTTCTGAGGATGTCGGCTGCATTCCCCAACATTTTTCAGATTGTCTTGTTTTGTGTTTTAAAAGAAGAACAAACGTTTTAAATGTTTAGAACCACTTTAGTGTGAATAAAAAGTGAGCAACTTGTATTTTTGGGTGAACTGTCCCTTTAAAGCGCACAAAACAAGTGGAGGCTCAGTGACACGTTCTCCTCGTATACATTTTATCAGCATTGTCTCATTTTGAGTCAGCAATTCTGCCTCAATTGATATTTTCTAACCAAATACAGGTTTTCAATGATCATATTCAGAGTTGTTTTGCTGATATGGACAATATTTAATATAACTAAGGCTGAGTGCTTTTGATGCATGATTGGAGAAGTAATATATCTTTAATAAATTTAACTTTTATGTAGAAAAAAGAGAAATAACTTCTTAAACGTAGCATAACACTGAAAAAGATTTTATTTTAAATATTTATTATGTTCTCATATTTGTTTATCCATTGCACGTTCAAGCATTGGAAATTTATAAATGTAGAGCATTTGATGCATAATTGGAGAGGTAATATAAATTTAATAAAGACTTTTTTTGTCGAAGAAATGTCTTAAATGTAGCATAACAATAGACCAAAAGATTTTATATAAATATTTATCGTTTACTCACCTGTTTATTCATTGCACGTTCACGCATTACTCGTAATCTAAAGATATAAACCAATGCTTGTTTAAGCAAATGTAATTAAATATAGTGATTAATTTTTTAAAATAACCTAATTTAACATTTTAAAGCGTAAATGTTTACAATGTGACGATATACCCATCCTAAAATTTTGTAACGACATGAGGGTATATTATTAAGGAGATCTTTTCGATGCAAGGCAAATAAAGCCTTCCCATAACATTTGAAATCCTTCTCCGCTTTCCAATATTTGTATTTTGTCCATGGACTGCCGCACCCACACTTTTCTCTGTAAAGCTTTGTCCATGTTTAGGCTTTGTGTCAGTTCAAGGTCACTGCCTAGTACATAGATGCGCGGCACATTTAAACAACAGTTTTGAATTGCGTGAACTTGAAATTCTGCATGTGTAGACACACACCATCATCACATTGTAGTTTGGCCTTCCCTAACACCAGAGCTGAATGTGTTTTCTGTGTGTAAAAGCAAAGACAATCTTTTGTGAAGCCGAGCGTGCTGATCTAAGAAACGAATTGCATTAGTGCGTTTTAAATGTAAAGGTTATAAAACATCTAAAGCATGTACATCAATGTGACCTGACATTAATGTAATTTTCATTTAAAAGATTTCCATTGCATTCAATTCTAATTGCCTTTGAGGTATTTTTTGTGACCAGAGATAGCCTACTGTTATTTTTTTAATGGGTCATAACGTGGTTGTAAAAAATAGTTTGTTTTTTTTTGTAATTATTTGCAGCCATCTCATGTTATTTCATAATTGCAATCATAATCAAAATTACAATTCTCAGTTTAATTACAAACGTTTATTTTATATAAAAAATCTAATTATATGTGAGCTGAAGAAATGCGTAACAATATTGACGTCTTAAGATGAAAGTTTGTGTATACGTGCACACAAGGAAAAGGAAAATGGAGGGGAAATGAGAATGAAATACAAGCGAGAATGAAGGCAGAGACAAACAACTCTAAGGACTTATGATATATAATCATATTACAAACATAGCAAAGTATGTTCTTTAATTGCAAATATGGAAGGCCAACAAATAAAATTAACCCATTTGTCAAATTCAGATTACGTTGCAAGCCACATTGTGTTGTAGGTTATACACAGCATTAATTCCCCAAATTGTAAAAACTATGCTTTAATAAGATCACTGATGTGCGTTACACAAGACATTACTATATTGTGTATTTTTCCTTATTATGTGACCGTTCCTATCGCTCTTAACATTTACACTCTTTCACCACTAGAGGAAGTCAAAGACCATCTTCTAGGCTTTTTTTTCTTGTGTGCTGTGCTTAAAGGATCTAAATAAGGCAAGTTAATAAATCAGAAAGGGAACTCTGTCTTCCCATTCATTACTTAAAACGAGAAGAATAAATCAGAACTAGTCACATTTCCTTGTTGGTTTTTGATGGAAACAGTTTATCGTTATGCCAACAGTTGTCATGCAACTGAATGATAATTTAGGCTACTCTAAAAATAGCTGGAAAAATATACAAAATATAGACAAATCCCACTGAGTTAAAATCATTGAGCCTATTATTACTTTTTTGTTAATCCCAGGTTTGGTTTGGCCATTTTTGACCCAAAATTGGCTTAAAATACCCTAGCATTTTTTTTTTAGAGAGTATGTGTATTATGCATTCATAGCAGACCATTTCAATGTGGTCATGTCACTGGCCCATGTACATTTCCTGCTTGTTATTAAACTATTAACTGTAATAAGAGGCAAATAAATTATAACTTAATGTTAACAGCTATCATAACATTATCAATATGTGTCTCTTTTTTGATTGTCAGAAGCTATATTGAAAATGTAAACATGAAATACGTTGGGACCATTGTTTTTGTTTACATCCCTCAAAATGGTCTGCATGGTCTGCGTGTTTAAAATTCAACATACTTCATAGCACATCATGTTTCATCATTTTGCTGCGTCAACTATAATCCTCACACGTAAAACAGTTGACAGTTATAATAACCTTGAATTCTTCGTGCTAGATCCACTATTATAGAACACACAACATGCATGATAAGCTGTTAAAAATGTGATCCAAACATCCGTTCGCATACCGATAAGGTCATTGCTTGGTGGAGAAAGAGCTACGTTTGCATCTAACAGATCTGTTATTAACAGTGATGACAAGTACTGAAAAATCATACTCAAGTCAAAGTACCATTACTTGCCCAAAAATATGCGAGTAAAAGTATCTGTTTTATTATTAATTATGAGTAAAAAGTAGCTCTTTAAAAGTGGTGAGTACAGTAAGTATTATGCTGATGCGTTTACATGCGGTGTGTGTGGTTACATTCTGTAGTGCATTTAATTATTGTTTAAGGTCATTTCGCGGTTTTAGTCATCATGAAGTAGACATACTTTATCTTCTCATCAGTTATATGCAGACTAAACAGTCTCTCTATTGCGTGTAAATATTTTGGACATCTTCTTGGACACTTTTAATGCTTCCAAGCGGTTTGCAGCATTTATAAAGCTCCCATGCCTTGAGTTTTTTTTCAGTATGATGCGATTTAGCTTATGTGCGATTTGATAGCACGGGAATCACAGGACTGATTTTTCTACTCAGCCAATCCCCATAGACAAGAAAAAATAAAGCAGTGGCTGCAGGTTGAAGGAAAGTAGTGGAGTAAAAGTACCGATACAGCACAAAAAATGTACTGAAAGGAAAGTAAAAGTAGTAAGTACTCATTTTTAAAACTACTTAGTAAAGAACAATTCCTGAGAATAGCTACTCAATTACTGTAATTTGAGTGATTGTAATTTGGTACACCATTGGTTATTAACCAGTATTTTAGTCAACGTTCTCGGACTTTTGCATTACATTATGCATTACATTATATAATGTAATGTAATGTAATGCATTAATACATCTAGACTATACACATTTTAATATAGCCTACTACCCTGCTGAAAAAAAACAGCTTAAACCAGCCTAGGCTGGTTGGCTGGTTTTAGTTGGTCGACCAGCCTGGTTTTAGAGGGGTTTTGGCCATTTCAAGGCTGGTTTCCAGCCATTTCCAGCCTGGCCTTAGCTGGTCAAGCTGGAAAATGGCCAGCTAAAACCAGCTTGACCAGCCTGGTGTAAACTGGACATAGCTGGTTTTGGCTGGTCAAGCTGGTTTTAGCTGGTCAACTCCCAGCCTGACCAGCTGGAAATCAGCCTGGAAATGACTAAAAACCCCTCTAAAACCAGGCTGGTCGACCAGCTAAAACCAGCCAACCATCTTAGGCTGGTTTAAGCTGGATTTTTCAGCAGGATAGCTTGTCAACAATAAGTGCCGACTGCGCAAGGAACCCCCGGAGTGTGACGCAAGGGGGAACCCGCGTTGAATGAACATCAGGAAAAAAAAGACAGGGAACAAAAACAAGCAGCAGCCTGGTCGTCATCGGATTATTACGCCACCATCTGGGCGTTTCCTAACGCAGTTTACAGTTTATAATGTTTAAACGACGTAAAAAGGATGCAACTATGAAACAATAGGACAATATCCATTAATAGACGTCTAATAGACATCTTAACGTAGACAGCTTGGCTAAAACAAGGCTAAACTTGGGCTGTCAGTGGAAATCTAATAGACGTCTAAGAATAGCCTAAAACTAGACTAGTCAAATAGACAGATTAAACAGACTTTATATGTGTAGTCATCCATTTTTGTTTATTTGAGGACTAGTCTAGTTTTGGCCTATTTTTAGACGTCTATTAGATTTTAAATGACAGCTCAAATTTATCTTTGTTTTAGCTAAGACGATGTTTAAACGTCTATTAAATATCTTTTAAAAAAGCTTGCTGGGTGTGCAGCAAACTCACCTCTGATTGTTATCGAAGGCATCATAAGCAGGCTATATTTTTCCCAAAGTTGGTAGCATACAAATTTTTAAATTCGAAAATGATTTGGTTGTAGTTTATGGTTGTTATAAAACCTATATTTGATGTACAGAACAGAAACGTCCAGACAAAATACATAGACCTATGAGTGGGGGCAGGATTTATAGGCAAAATTATAGAGGGTGGACCAAACATGCCTTTTGCCTATGTGACATAATAAGGTAAATCCAGGGTGTCTGCAGGGTCTTAAAAATTTAAATAAATAAAAAAGGTCTTAAATTCAATGAAATATTGTCTTGTCTTAAATATTTTTAAATGTGTCCTAATTTTCCTTTTCTTATGTAAAGCTACCCAATCGATCCAACACACATCCAGTCGCCAACAATACATCTCAATAAAACTTTTAGCAAAACTCTATTTATAACTAATATTATAACAGTCTGTTGTGCATACATTTAGCTTTTTTTTAGAGTTATGTTGGAAAAATATGTCCCATTAAAAATGTTTTTCATTTAGCCCCATGTAAGTCTGAAATTTCATTCATAATGGTCTTAAGTTTAGTTCTAAATTGACTTGGTGAAACCTGCATAAACCCTAAAATCCGGCACTGCCTCCCCATCTAAACCCAGGGAAATGTCAATCTGTTAATATAGTTAAAAATAGACTGACAATAGTTATCTGATATCGTACATGTGAACACTTTTCACACGCATACAAACCACTCAAACAAACACACACATTTGAAGTCTAAAAAGTATTGTGAAGAGATAATGTTTGTAATAAAAACCTGTACATTTAATTTATAATAGAAACATACAGACATTTATAGCAAAGAAGTTGACATAAGAGTACAGACAAGCTATTGTTTTAAATGAATGAAAGCAAACATTTCACAAACACTGTTTGGTGTTTACATTTCAGCAATTAATGCGTAATAAATATGTAGGCCAACGACTCTACACACACTATCCATGCACTCTAGTTATATATCGGCAGTCTTAGCATGTGCCTTTTCGTGGTGCAATTTGAAACATTTTTGTCAATAAGCAGACATTTCTTTAAAAGGGTGCAGAATAAACTGGATAAAGTAAAAAAAAAACACGATCACACGGCAATTCGTAACTTTTTGATTTATTATCTCATTCGTACAATTTGGTACGATTTGCTTATCCCCCATTGACGTTTGGGTTTAGTGTACTGCTTTGTCACTAAACGTATTTTCTGAATATATTTTGACTGCATTGCGTGGACCATTATTTGAGCTTTGATTTGATCAAGACTACGAGTAAATAAACTTTACAATGAAATTTCATAACACAAACAGTTTAATAATGGGAAAAATTGAGCAAGTGTATGATTTTCTTGTGTTCAAACGTAACGCTAAGCTTTTATTTCAGCTCCTGAATACTTTAGTTTTTTAAAAAAGACGACACCGTTGCTATAAATGTTATTACATTGTGATAACCCAACATATTGACATACACATTGATATTTATAATTGCAAACTTTTTTTAAAGTCACAACAGCAATAAAAACTAGGCCAACGAGGGAAATTATGCCTCCATCGTAGTCTTAAAAACTAATTCCATTTCTTTTTCAACAAACAACAACAGCAAAGTTGTAAGAATATTATTGAGGTTTTTGAAAAATAACAATAATATAAAGCGATTCATGTGAATGTCTTTTGGAAACAAATTTCTTACTGCAGCTAAGGTCTACTGCAATTGTAAATTATATCATCGATGCATGTCTGTGTCAGATCCGCCGTTATAGTTAGGCCTAATACTTAAATAAAATAGTTTTTGCTTTATGAATTTGTCGAACCAAACAACATCGATAATAATCAAACTGAATGTATGTTAGTGCTTGACTTTGATGATTTACAAACGAACTTCTTTTCCTTAACACGTCGGTTTTGGAACCAGATGGTCACCTGGCGCTCGGAGAGACTCGTTGTGGCGGAGATACGCCTTCTTCTGTCTTTGGTGATGAACTTGCTCGCTGCATACTCTTTTTCCAGTTCCTTTAATTGGATTTTAGTGTAAGGTACCCTCTTCTTGCGACCGCGACGGTAGCCGTTCATCTCGGTTTGGTGTGGCACCACATCTGCAAAAATGATTCAAGAAGTGAAGAACATCTCATGCATATGATTTGATACTGCCTTTAAGCTCTCCAAGTAGCCTACCATGAAGTGTTAGGCCTAATTGTGACTCCTTCAATTGCGACTTGAACACTCTAAGAAATACTGGGTTATTTCCACCCAAATTGGGTAAAATATGAACTAAACCAAACATTGGGTTAAAATTGGTCCTATTAATTTAATTACAAAATTAACTCAGCAGTTGGGTTAGAAATTGAATTGGGTTGAAATGACAGCGTTTTTTAGGAGTGAATGGAACTGATCACAATTCTGACAAATTCTGTTATACATACAGTAACTGACATCTATCTAGACATTAGGGTTTCATTAGCTTCAGTGCAGTATATATGTAGATATTTAAATATGTGAGATTTTGTCGCTCTGAAATCGTTTCAAATTAATCGGAAGTATGGGGTATACGCTAGGAAGGATTTAAAGTGAGGAAGTCAAACTCCAACAATTATTTACAAAGGTTGACCTGATACCGAGCATAGGTAAATATCAAAAGACTCAATGGGCCATTAATCATCAGTCACGATGCATTCTTGCTTTGCTTTTTTATATCCATAAAACGAAATCGATTAAGTCCATTTTTTTTGTCTAGAAGCTTCCCATGAGGGAAATAGGGTTATTTTTTAAGAAGCCAAAACCAATTTTATACGATGCATTTCAAAGAACAAAAAAAAATCATGGACTTTTCCTCATTATATTTAGACGAATAAATACACTGAAAAGGTTTGTTTGGATCTACATCAATTAGGCTAATCATTTACGTCGTTTCAGATTAATCATTTGTGTAACTGTTTTTTCGCTTAACCTCAGCGTCATGAACTTAAGCTGAAGTAAACCAAGGGCAACATGCATGAATGATTATGAATAACAGAATAAATTAAGTTGTAACAAGTTTTGATTAATAATATAAACTTGTAACTATAAATGGGATTAACGAGTATTTGCATAATGTAATTTATGTATAATCTTAGATATACACAAATATTAATATTTTAATATTCAGGCTATTATTATAATAAAATCCCATGGCGGATTCAGTGACACCACATGTAAATATTTTATTTCTTATTTTTTATATAACAGTAACCTACCAAGCCCCATTTTCTAATCTTGCTTTGAACATACTTAATTTCAGTATTTCTTTGTGTCATCCCCAATAAGCTTCAACAAATCTCTCTTTTGAGTTGGTTTATATTTGCCCTACATCACTGAATATAGTTTTACCCCAGTGATATTGTTAATAAGCACTATTAATATGAATATTTCTTTTAGGAAATACGTCAAAAACTGTCAATGGATATTTTGTATTATTATTATTATTATTTGTTCTTGTATAATAAATAAAAGCCTATGTATGCTTATCAGATGGCAAATTTTCTACTTTAAATTTGGAAAAAATGATGGGCTACGTGTAAACCTTCACCTGTTAGAAAGCTTTCACAGAAAGTCACGATACAATTAAGCTTTACATTAACATAAAAAATATCACCTAATGAGCAAGGATTTCCACGACTACCTTATTTTTGTTTTTTTTTAAAGCTAATTGCTACACTTAATCTTTATCACTACAAGTATAAATTAGCATAAACTACTAGGTACAACATTTCAAACATTTATACTAGCAATGCCAAATTGTATAATATTTGCTGATCTATATTTTACCCGAAAATTGGGACTTCCAAAGGTGGTTAAAATGTGTTTGTTCCTTAGAACAATATAATTGCTCGTCCCAGCCGTTCGACAGTGCCCAGTGCTGATAACTGTCCATAGGAAACAACGCTTCATGCCTGGATTCAGGGTGCGCACTGATTCCTGGTACAACTGGGACGTCCAAATAGCCAGGGACAGTTTGATAAGAGCTGGCAAAGCTTGGGTAAATGGCAAATTCTTTTGACCGGCTGGAAAGCTCTTCAGCTGGCAGCGCACCGCTTGTTTCCATGTATTTTTCGGCAGGATGGTATGACTTCTGTTGCAAGTTTACGTTGTGAGAGTAGGAAAGGCGACATCCATAATATGGACTCCCGAATGCGTATCCATAGCCCAGTGAAGTCCCCGACGAGGCCTGGGGCGCAGGGAACTGCCGGCCGGCATCTTGTGTCGTGATATCCGGGTACACTGTGCTCTGGTGACTCGCGAGGCTCCCAGAGTGGCGTCCCAGCGCAGGGTGCGAGATAAAATCCCTGCAATGAGAGGCAGGGCAATTCCCGCTCAGTCCCTCCATGGTTTTATGAGAATAACTTTCATTCGAGTTTTTTTTTTCTCATTACACGTAAATCAGTGTGTCCGCCCAGCGTCATGCAGGATCGGCGAAATCATGGTCATGGGTTGTCGATGCTTTTTAAAACTCGACTAGTCCTAGACTGACACCTCACTTCCAAGCTAATTTTCTCAGCGCACGCATGCGCATCTGTTAAAACGCAAACGTCTTTCACTATTAAGAACGACAGATTACTGACAATGATGTCAAGAGAGTGAGAGTGAGGGAATTTCTTGCACGAGGAGACCTCACTTTCTTTCCCCTTCAGTCACTCAAGACCTAAAAGATTAACTAATCTGGGGGCTTGCAGGTGCATATCATGCAACATTTTCATAATTATTGTAAAAACAAATAAATTACTTATGTAAATGCTGCAGATACAGTATGAGATTGTTTCAATAATCTTTTTAATATTGCTAATTATTATTTTTGCACTAAACGTTGGGTTCGAGACGTTTCGCTTTTTGGAAATATGTAACTTAACACGTATAATGCGAACAGTTTCGGCCTGGATTATAGCCCGCCGGGTGTTTTAGACATACAAATATATCAGTTTCAAATGATGCAATACAAATAAAATAAAAACTTAATTATAACATTTAGTAGGCCTATGATGTGTTTAACAGGGAATTAAGTTAAGAATGTCTATTGAATAAAGGACGGAAAAAATAATACACCCCTCTGTGCTATTGTTTGCTTTTCCAATTTCGAAATCCACAACTATATTTTGCAACAAGTCTTAATGTTATTTCAAGTAACTTCTTAATACGCTTCCTTTGGTAACGTCGAAACTTAACGAATTAACACAGTTTCGCTAGTTTCATGCTTATGCTTCAAAAACATAATTGCAATTCATTTAAATTTAGTTAAGAATAAAACACACTTACTGTGTCCAAGTAGCTTCGTGTCTGAAAAGCCAGCTGCAAGGAAATCCAAGGTCAAGGTGGAAACGTAGACAAAGAGGGTCGTAATACGTCTAGACAGACAAGAACGAACTTCACACTAACATTCTTGAGTTCACGTGCAAATTAGAATTAGAGCAGTCTTTTTTTCTACCAACACGAACGCTCTTTGACTATTTCTCTTATCGCCTAGTTCTAAACAAATTATTAGACTATACCAAATTTTAAATCTAAATGATCCCATCGACCAAAATATGTCTAATTAAGACAATTTATGTAATTTCAAACGTGTCCAAATAGGAAAATATATGAAGTGACACTTTTAGAATTACAATCTGAATACAAAGGTTGAAGCATTATCACGAGCAACATTTTGGCAACATATAATGTTCATTGAAAACTCTTGTTCATATTAAGTTAATTATAAATGTTAACTATAAGCATGTTAACTTTAAAATGCCTAACGTGCATTATTTTAAACTGTATATTTATAGAATTAATCTAAAATTCCTAAAAGCCATTGTTTTTTGCTACATAATAAAGAAACATCTTAAAACGAAATTAAAATAAGCACGATAATAAGCTCAAAACGTAAGCGTGACTTACTGTGCTTCTGTAAACTTATTTTACAAAGTCCAAAGGTCCTTATGGCTCCTATTTTACACTGACCCTACAATATTGAATGCGAATGACAAATGACAACCAGATTCTGCGATAGGCTACACCATATCTACCAGTTATACCAACGTGACATAAACTCGTCGAAAGTGCAGAACTTCGAAACTATGAAGTAATAGTTGTATAGTTGGAAATTGTGATGAAAATTTATTAAAATGTTTTCCAATGTTAACCTTTAAATTGCATGTTATCAAAATATCACATCTTTATTTTGATATGCATCTTTGAGGGATGCTATAGGCTATAGAAATTAAGAATTTATTTATAGGAAACAGGGCACATACTTATGGTTAAACTGTGTTAACTGCAATTATCCGTGCTCTAATTTGGTTCTCCTGACTGGAAAAAGTCGATAGTTACTTTCATCTGTCGTTTTTTTTTGACCAAAACGTTTTTTTACAAAATGCAAACCATGTTACATTGATTTATTAAAATGATGCAATAAGTAGTGAATAAACTTTTTTTCAGCTAATAAATACTGGATATTTAAGCTGGATGTTCAATAGCATAATCATGACCTAACAATACTTCAAACCATAATATAAGTGTAGCCTTTTTAATTAGTTTGCGCTAAAATAGCGCTTCACCGTTTTGCTCAGACCACAGGAGGACGGAAGCGTCTCCAGAAGTCCAAGTTCAAGTTAAAAGGACCTCCATCCGTCCAGACAATGGTCGTCAAGCTGAATAAAGCTTTCTATTTCCTTCAAAAGAAGGCAGTGTGACAACAAAAAGGTTATACATGTATAAAAAAGATTTCTAATGCGGTCGGCAGTGACAAATATTTGTACACTGCACGTTTCAGAGAGTCATATTAAAATTAGAGGATTACCATGAAGCAAAACAAACAGCATATTAGCCTATAGCTGCTCTTGTCTGTTATTATGTATTTTTTTAAACGCACGACAAAATAGCCTACGTTATGATTGACAAAATCTTCTTATCTGACTTTTAATATATAAATAAACAATAGCCTAATAAGCAAAAGCAATATGAATTTGGAAAACCCGAACTACAAAATCTCTACACTCTAAAAATGCTGTTATTTCAACCCAAATTTGGGTATAATACGGACTTAACAAACTGCTGGGTAATCTTTTAAAATCAAATTTATAGCCCAAACCTAACCCAATTTTGGGGTTTGTCCATATTTTATCCAAATTTGGATTGAGATAGCACATGCTTTTTTAGAGTGTAGCCGTTTCAAATAACAGATTCATCTTTCAGATAATAAAACTTTAGTGTTATGATTGGAAACGTTAAGAACTATTTCATAAAGCATATATTTTTATAGACATTTTGGTTCCTGACAGATGATTTTACAGAGATTCTTGTGATCATCTTAACTAGTTGACGGATTCTTTGTTGTTAACAGCGGGTTAATGTTTTTGTTGTCACCCATAGCTGTAAATAAAACCCTTACAGAATCTGTGCAACTAAAATGTGGATGTAAATAAAGTAAATGTAAAATTATTAAATGACTGTACAGCCAACAAGTAGGTGGAGACCTGCACTAGATCGTCAACAAAGGACAACTTTGGCGCGCTGCTTTTAAGCGTTTTTTTGGTGACTTTGGGCCTAAAACATAGCCGGTTTAGTCAGGTGTGTTTCACTTTACTTTGTGCCTACTCTAGATTTTATGCACCATAAATGCGGCTGGATTTCTGTTGTTAGCTCGAGGTCTAACCTAATCTCAAACAGAAATGTGATAGATGTGAGCAAAGCGACGCATTTATAAACCAATGTCACTTCTCATTCCTCAACATTCATAGGAAAATAAATGTAAATGGATATATTTTTAAACTTTAATTTTTCACACACTTGAGTTTAAATACATATAAATAAATAAAGAATATGTTTGTGTTCCATTCCACACCTTGTAAAGACAAAGCAAAGAACAAAACAAATTAGATTTGTAAATGTACAAAAAAAACAATAATGAAGAAAAATCAAGTGATTGCATTACAGAAGTATTAATGCCATGTTGTGGGACACTTGAAATGCACTGTAGCTTAATTACAACAATAATAATGAAGAAAAAATAAGTAATTGCATTAGACATGTGTTCATGCCATGTTGTGTGACACTTGAAATGTACTGTAACTTAAATTGGAGCTTGTTTTGCTGTAAAATCTTTAAAATGTTTAATCTGGAACTAACATGTGGCAGATTATATTGACTGGACATGGTTTGGGAAGCCACACACCTGTCAATATAAAGTCTAACAGCTGAAAATGCATTTTAAAGAAAAAAACAAGGTGTGAGGTCAACAGAATGGCCTGCAGAGACAGGTTGACACAGCTTTTTTTTCCATTTTAAGTTGTTTTTGCTTTGTCTATATAAGGTGTTGATTGGGGAATGAGCAATTTAATATTTAAACTTAAACAAATATTTGAATTGACTTTTACAGTTTCTGGAAACTCTGTGGTTTTAAAGGGATAATTTACCATTTACTCACCATTGGGTTGTTTATTTTTTTCTATAATGTTATATTTATTTATTCTATAATGTACTTATCAAATTAGGGTAATTAGGAAAGTCAGTGTATAACATTGGTTTGTACTGTAGATAATCCAAAACAAATATAGCTTAAGGGGGCTAATAATATTGACCTTAAAATGCTTTTTTTTAATTATTAAAACTGCTTTTATTCTAGCTGAAATAAAACAAGACTTTCTCCAGAAGAAAAAATATTGTAGTAAATACTGTGAAAAATTCCTGAATCTGTTAAGCATTTGGGAAATATTTGACAAAGAAAAGAAAATCACAGGAGGGCGAATAATTGTGACTTTAACTGTATATACCAACACATTTTTTGTATTTTAGGGTTAAATATACCTTTTTTTAATTTAATTTAATTTTTTTATTTATTTTAAATTTTTTATAAACTTTAATTATAGAAGTTTTTGTAAAAACATAACACCAAACAGTGTACATCAGGTATATATGTTAACAAAATTATCTCGGTGTTATTACCTAATACTAACTAGAACACTAGCAAAAAAAACCATTATATGGTCGAGTGATGCTCGAGTGACGTCATTGATGCTCGAGTGACGTCACTGCTACGCTAAACGCTGCTACGCTAAACGGACTGTGTTTGGAGCTCTCTGTTGCATAGATTCGCAATTTGCATTTTTATTATCAAATACCTCCACTTTCACTAAATACTACTTAGGGGAACAATCCCTAAATACATTTTTTACAACATTTAGCACTTTATACAAATAAATCTACTTTAAAAACGTTCTGTCCCTCGAGCATCCGCCTGTTGTTTGTAGCTTTGGCCTGCTAGCATCGCTAGTCAGCTAAAGCTACCGACTGCTTTCATTCCCTAATTTTCTCACTTACTGGCTTTGCTCGTTTACCCTGTACGATGTCGCTTGTGTCTCTGTCCTTGTGTGCAGGAGAGACATCGATGGAGGCGCTGGACATGGAGCTGGGACGGCTGGATGAACGCATCCGCCTTCTGCAGGTGAGACGGACTGAACTCACAACGCAGCGAGCTTTGCTCGCTGTGTCCCGTGTGCCAGTCCGCTCATCTGAGGTAAGTGCACAATACAGCCGCGACACTCCGTCCACTTCAACCCCACGTGTTTCTCTGTCCAGGCCCAGCGCACCTAGGACGCGGTGTGCCCAGGGGTCGTTCACGCCGACACCCGGCTACCACGGCCCCTGGGTGCAGCCGCGTAGGGTGCTCAGGAAGCCCCGCGGCAGAGAGTCTCCTCCTCCCGTGTTCGAGATCTCCACGGAGAACCGCTTCGCCTCTCTCCGCGAGACGGGTCACGATGTGGCTATCATCGGTGACTCCATCGTCCGCCACGTCCGTCCTGCCTCCACTTCAGGTAATAAAGTACGCACATTTTGCTTTCCTGGTGCTCGCGTTAAGAATATTTCTACACAGATTCCGAGTATCCTGAGCGCTGGCGAGAGCCTCGGTGCCGTTGTCCTCCACGTGGGGACGAACGACACCGGGCTTCGCCAGTCGGAGATCCTGAAGAGGGACTTCAGGAGCCTGATCGAGACGGTTCGACGCACCTCGCCCGCCACGCAGATCATCGTTTCTGGACCGCTTCCTACTTACCGCCGAGGAAATGAAAGGTTCAGTAGACTTTTTGCTCTGAATGAATGGCTATTAACATGGTGTAATGAACAGAAATTGCTCTTTGCTAATAACTGGAATCTTTTCTGGGAGCGTCCTAGGCTCTTCCGCGCTGACGGGCTGCATCCTAGTCGAGCTGGAGCTGAACTGCTGACGGACAACATCTCTAAGATGCTTCGTTCTGTCTGACTAGTAAGTAAAAATTCACAAAATTCACATTCTACCCATATAGACTCCTGTTCGTCCAACTTAAATTATAGTAATACATGCCTAGCGTACCCAATAGAGACTGTGTCTGTTCCTCGTGTTATTAGATCAACAATTAAACGTACTGTGTGCTTTAGAAAAAATCTATTAAGAATAAAAGCTGAAAATCCAATAAAAAGTGATAATACAAACTTCGTAAGGCTTGGTCTCCTAAACATCAGGTCACTAGCACCTAAAACACTTATCATAAATGAAATAATAACAGATAACAATCTTAATGCACTCTGTCTCACTGAAACCTGGCTGAAACAAAATGACTATATTAGCTTAAATGAAGCTACTCCTCCAGGATTCTCATATAAGCATGAGGCTCGTCAAACTGGTCGTGGTGGTGGAGTTGCATCAATCTTTAGTGATATTCTTAATGTTAGTCAGAGAAAGAGACTTATGTTTAACTCTTTTGAAGTATTAGCTCTTAATGTTATGCTACCAGATATTATGCAAAAACCTACAATATCTCTTGCTATAATCACCATATATAGACCCCCAGGACCCTATGTCAATTTTCTAAAAGAGTTTTCTGATTTTATTTCTGACTTACTAGTTAAAACTGATAAAATACTAATTGTAGGAGACTTTAACATCCATGTAGATGACTCCAATGATACACTAGGGCTCGCCTTTATGGATCTACTACATTCACTTGGGATAAAACAAAATGCGGTTGGTCCAACCCATCGCTTAAAGCATACATTAGATCTAATATTGTCTTACGGAATTGAGGTCTTTGATGTAGACATTATACCACAAAGTGATGATATTACAGACCACTACCTCTTGCTATATAAGCTGCGTTCACCTGAAATTATCAGATCTGCACCAATATACCGCCCTGGTAGGACTATCGTTCCATCCACTAAGGATGAATTCATAAGTAACTTACCTGATCTTTCTTTAATTCGAAATACACCCGCAAACGTAAATGACCTTGATGTAGTAACCAGCAGTATGGATGCCATCTTCACTAGCACACTAAATACGGTGGCACCCATTAAATTAAAAAAGGCTAGAGAGAACAAAACTACACCATGGTACAATAGTCTTACTCGCGCTCTCAAAACAGCAACCCGTGCCCTGGAACGTAAATGGAAAAAAACAAACTTAGAGGTTTTTAGAATTGCGTACAAAGACAGTATGTCCAGCTATAGGAGGGCTCTTAAATCTGCCAGGGCTGAGCACCTCCGCAAACTGATTGAAAATAATCATAACAATCCTAGATTTTTATTTAGCACCATTGCTAAATTAACAAATAATCAGTCATCCTTGGAACAAAATGTCCCACCGCATATTAGTAGTGATGACTTCATGAATTTTTTCAGTGATAAGATAGAAGACTTTAGACAGAAAATAGAAGATGTTAAACTTTCTGCACCACCTTATACTCCAGATCCAGTGAACATTCCACTGAATCATAATAACCTACAATGCTTCAAAATCATAGAACAGGAAGAGCTAGATAAAGTTATAAATAGTTCCAAACCAGCTACATGTATGTTAGATCCAATTCCAACAAAATTACTAAAAGAATTGCTACCTGTTATAGGAGAACCTCTCCTTAACATTATCAACTCTTCTTTAGCTTTAGGCCATGTTCCAAATCCTTACAAGCTAGCTGTTATTAAACCTATTATTAAGAAACCACAACTGGACCCCAGCAACCTAGCTAATTATAGGCCTATTTCAAATCTTCCGTTTATGTCTAAAATACTAGAAAAAGTTATTTCTACCCAATTATGCTCCTTTCTGCAGATGAACAATATTTTTGAAGTGTTTCAGTCAGGTTTCAGGCCTCATCACAGCACAGAAACCGCATTAGTGAAAATAACCAACGATTTACTCTTAGCTGCTGACCAAGGGTGCATCTCACTATTAGTTCTACTAGATCTTAGCGCCGCTTTTGACACCATTGATCACAATATTCTCATAGACCGCTTATATTCTACAGGTGTCCAAGAACAGGCTCTTCAATGGTTTAGGTCATACTTAGCTGATCGTTACCAGTTTGTGAATATTAATGGACAACTTTCACAAGTAAGACTGGTAAAGTACGGGGTCCCTCAAGGATCAGTTTTAGGCCCTTTGCTGTTTACAATATACATGCTTCCCCTGGGGGACATTATTAGAAAACATGGGATCAGTTTTCACTGCTATGCAGATGATACTCAATTATATATTTCAACTAAACCTGATGAGATGTCTAAACTGTCTAAGCTAACTGAGTGTATTAAAGATGTTAAAGACTGGATGACCAACAATTTTCTTCTCTTAAACTCAGACAAAACAGAATTATTACTTATTGGGCCTAAATCCTGTACACAGCAGTTCTCACAACTCGACCTGCAATTAGAGGGATACAAAGTTAGCGTTAGCTCTACTATAAAAGATCTGGGTGTCATATTAGACAGCAATTTAACCTTTAAAAATCATATATCCCATGTCACAAAAACTGCCTTCTTTCATCTAAGAAATATTGCTAAATTGCGAAATATGCTATCCATCTCAGATGCAGAAAAGCTAGTTCATGCTTTCATGACTTCTAGGCTGGATTACTGTAATGCTCTGTTTGCTGGTTGCCCAGCATCCTCTATTAACAAACTTCAGCTAGTACAAAATGCAGCTGCCAGAGTTCTTACCAGGTCTAGAAAATATGATCATATCACCCCAATTTTATCCTCCTTACACTGGCTGCCTGTTAAGTTTCGTATTGAATTTAAAATATTGCTTCTTACCTATAAAGCCTTAAATAACCTAGCTCCTGTTTATCTAACCAACCTCTTGTCTCGCTACAATCCAACCCGCTCTTTAAGATCTCAAAACTCAGGGCTTCTTGTAGTACCTAGAATAGCTAAATCGAGTAAAGGAGGTCGAGCCTTCTCATTTATGGCCCCTAAACTCTGGAATAGCCTTCCTGATAATGTCCGAGGCTCAGACACACTCTCACTCTTCAAAAGTAGATTAAAGACCTATCTTTTTAGCAAAGCATACACTTGGTGCATTACATAGCGGTGTGACGCATGATGTGCCCCACACACGATTTTGCTTCTTGTTTATATACACTATGAACAGCAGCTACGCTAATTATTCTCCTTATTCTGTATTTCCACATGGGGGTACTCATCTCGAGGCCCTCAGACTATGCAGTGCCACTGATGCGATCCAAGACCAGCGACGAGACGATTCCAAGGCTCCCGGACCAGGCCGTATCCTAAGCTGCTGCTGTGGTGGTCATGATGGAGAGCATAAGACTGATTCCTCTGATGCTCCAAGGACAGACGTGTCTTCGCGGAGGTCCAGCTACTGCGCCTAGACTGCAGCTCTGCACAAGACGTTTGGCCATAGGAGAAATGGTCGTGCCCAACTGAGCCTGGTTTCTCTCGAGGTTTTTTAAATTCTTCACTTTCGCCAATTGGTGAAGTTTTTTCCTCGCCCCTGTCGCCACTGGCTTGCATGGTTCGGGATCTGTAGAGCTGCGCATCGATGGAAGTGCTCCTCAGTGTTTGGACTCTCAGTAGTGATTATTAAACCACACTGAACTGAGCTAAACTAAACTAAACTGAACTTAAACACTGAAAACTGAACTGACACTTTTCAATTCACTATAAACTTCCATGTGAAGCTGCTTTGACACAATCTACATTGTATAAGCGCTATACAAATAAAGATGAATTGAATTGAATTGAATACAGCACCATCAAAAATAAATAAATAAATAAATAAATAAATCTCAGCCAGAGTAATGGAATAAGAAACAAAATAGAATGACATGTAAAAAGGAAGGAGAGAGAAAAAAAATATTAAATATACCTTTAATACAATAATAAATAAATAGCAGAATCTTTTAATACTATTATTATCTCCTCTCTTGTTTCTCGTTTTGACCAATGTAGTCCTTCAATGGTTACATCTTTTCTTTACAACAGATGTTATAAAGTTAGTATTTTCTCTTTATATGCTTCTTCCTGGTAAAATTGTGAGGAAACATAATTTTATTTCATTGTTTTTGTAGTTATCCCAATATACTTACCATTATAAAACAACACAGAAATGGCAAACTTTCAATTTCCTGCATCTTCATGACTGAAGGGTGTGAATGGATTTGAAGATTTGTCTATGTGGTCCCGCATCTCAGCTTCTTTAACAGCAGAGTTGACTTAAATCTGGCATTATATCATGTTAAGAACTTGGGCTTTATTCATTCATTCGTTCATTTTCTTTTCGGCTTAGTCTCTTTATTAATCAGAGGTCGCCACAGCGGAATGAACCGCCAACCTATCTTGTTATTACGCAGCAGATGCCCTTCCAGCCGCAACCCAACACTGGGAAACACCCATACATTCCCGCATTCACACATACACTACGGCCAATTTAGCTTATTCAATTCACCCGAACCATGTCTTTGGACTGTGGGGGGAACCGGAGCACCCGGAGCAAACCCACGCCAACACGGGGAGAACATGCAAACTCCACACAGAAATGCCAACTGACCAACAAACCCATCACTACACATCAGAACAGCACCCAATGTTTCTCAAAAACAAAAATACATATTTATTTTCTCTGTATTTTAAATAATGTTGAATTCTAACCTATTATTTTTGTTTGCATTCACCTGTACTATGACTGTAAAGTACCTTAGGCAATGAACATTGCAATAAAATATGTAAAATATAATGCAATATAAATAAAATCACTGATAAAAAATGTAATCTGTTTAGTAGTGTAGTATTTTTCAGAAACTTAGTTTCTGCTATTGTACTAATACTAATTTAGTATTGAGCCAGTAATACAGCACTAATTTAGTATTAATACTAATTTTAGTAATATTCATAAATGTTTTTTATTTTGCAATTGCACTCTTCAATTTTTCTGAAAATTGCCCAAAAAAACCCTTAAATTTGAGTCAGTCCATAATGTTTTTTTGCAAATGTACTCTTCAGTTCTCAACGTGAAAATAATCTTCATTAAATAAACTTCAATTTTAATCATTCCCATAAATCATGATTTTTTTGTACTCATCAATACACAAAAACATGATATCATAAAAGTACTAATAACTGAGACATATTGCAAATAAATCTTTATATTCTGGTTTGCAAAGGCTTGCATCTTATTATAATTCGTTCGGTCATCACTAAAGACGTTCCCTTATTTCAATTGTTGGGAAAACAAGAGTTAGTTACACGATTCTATCTTTTGAGTTTGAAATTAAACTCTCAACATGATATCAGTTTTGCTGCTCTCTCTAAGCTATTAATTCCTCTCTGATTCCCTGGAGCTGAGCAATTATTTCCCTTTTAGACTGAAATGGCTTCCCTCTTCATCTACAGCTTCCCCTGTTGCCCTTTTGAAGTGAGAAAAGAGCCTGTTCTGAAATGTTAGGAGCATGTTCTTTAGGAGCTGACAGAAATGTGGCTCAGAAGTGACCAGCCCAGAACTGTTTGCCAATGTGAAGTGGCCAAGGGCACCGCGGTGGCTCAGTAGTTAGAACTATGGCCTCACAGCAAGAAGGTCGCTGGTTTGAGTCCTGGCTGGACCAGTTGGCATTACTGTGTGGAGTTTGCATGCTCTCCCCGTTGGTGCTCCGGTTTCCCCCAGAGTCCAAAGACATGCGCTGTTATAGGTGAATTAGCCATAGTGTATGAGTGTGTGTGAGAGATTGAGTGTTTCCCAGTACTGGGTTGCAGCTGGGAGTACATCAGCTGCTTTAAACACATGCTGTTCATTCCACTGTGGCCACCCCTGATAAATAAGGGACTAAGGCGAAGCAAATGAATGAATGAGTGGCCAAGCTGGTGTGTAGAAGTGCTGATTATATATGCCTCCAGTGATCCTTTTCAATATCACAGAACCCAAGACTAGCAAAATTTGCTCTTCCTCTGCAGTTATGAGGAGGAACAGAATTACATTCTTTTGGTATTATTTTCTTCTCTTTTATGTCCTGCAGCTTTGCTCGTTCCCCCACCAATTATTCCTCATCTATCTCTTTTTGGTCATTATAGGGCGATTTTCAACTTTTCATTTTTAAAACCTGTTCATTGAGTGAAAAATAAATACTTGAAATGGCAGACCTAGTTAGAGACTTTCCACATTTTCTTTAATAGATTTGCAAAGAGAACAAGAGAAAAAAAGTAGAAAATAATAATTGACACACACACTCACAAAAAATAAATAAATAATGATCAATTACTTATGATAAATAATGCCTAACATGTTTTGGTGGACTTTCAAAGAAATTGAATCTGTAATCTAGCCAATAAAGAAGTAAAGGCAAGTACATCTATCTGGACACTGAGAAACAAAGAAAGGGAGAAAGTGTTTACCTCTAAAATATATAAAGCCTACTGTGTCATATTTGATAAATGGCTAAATGATATAGCATTACAATAGCATTAGAAAAATCATGTTAATTTCAAAGTTTAGCAATCGACACAATGACTGTTGTAATTATTTTAAATATAATGAATATTTATTCATTATAGGTCATGAAAGTTCAGCTTTTGCAGTCAAAGCCAGTGAAATTTGACATTTGGTTTAGATTGGAAACTAGAATTTTTTTCTCAAGTGATGCTTTAAAATATATATTAAAATGGTAACGATGATGGACGCTTAGTTAATGATCATAAATACAATGACAAGAGACCTCACATGAGCATAAAAAAATCAGTTTTCGCGAAATTGTTCATTACAAATTCAATTTGCACAATTTAAAGGGTAATGGCAGCTTGTGACCAATAGGAGGAGCACATCTGCTCTTTCACTCTCTTTCCTTTGAAAATGGCAAAATAAAGACATGATGATGGCGTTGGTGACGCTACAGTAGGTGGAGTTATGCAAACGAGTATCCTCTGCCAGTTTTACTTTAATTAATTCAGCCATTTCTGATGACGAAACAGTCAGTACAAAACACACCACTTCAGCCTACCAGATTACTATGTATATTATTTGCATATTTTCACACAGTGACTGTCTTAAGAAAGAAATATTGTTTAATCTGAAGTCTTAACCTGTCATGAGATCTATCCTTGCTCAAGGGCATGACCTCAGTTGGGGATATTGATTATGAAAGAGAGCGCTGTTCATTCACTCCCCCCTCTAAAACAATCCCACCAGTACTGAGCATCAAACCTGTTTGAAGAATTGAACATGTCTGACTTTTTAACCACAACTGGCACCTGAGTCATTTTGAAAGTGTGTGCATGCACCGTATATGGGAGCAATTGTAAACTGCAATGTGGTAAGGTAAAAATTTCACACCAGTGAAATTGGGTAACTTGTAAATGAAATGGGTAAAAAAAGGAAAATTCCAGATGTAAACAATGCCTTACACTGAAATTTCTTTCTGTGGAGACATTCGCTTACCAAACAACACATGATACACATGATAAATTCGAAGGTCTTGCTTGGTATTCAACATCTGTCTCCTCAAAAATGAATCTCTAGTGTCAATGCAAACTTGATGTTCAGTAGAAGTTATTACTCTTCCCTCATCCCTCATCATTTTGGCAGCTCTGCATTTCAGTAGCAGATGCACCATATTATCTATACTGGTTAAAATATCCAAAGGCTTCAGAAAATACTCATCACTAATTGCTGTATATATATTTTTAAATATTATGTATACTGTACTATTGTTAAAGACAGGGTAGGTGATTTGGTTCAAAAACATAATCCATCCATCCATTCATCCATCCATCCATCCATCCATCCATCCATCTAAATGTTCATCCATCCAATCATCCATCCATCCAAATGTTCATCCACCCATTCATCCATCCAAATGATTATCCATCCATCCATTCATTTAATTAATTTGAATGTCAAGCAGTTCATCAATCCTAATGTCCATCAGTCCAAATATCTATCTATGCAAACATAGATTGGTTAATCATCCATCTATCTAGAATAATGTCATTCATTCATTCACCTGTCTGTCCAGCCATCGCTCAGACAGAATTTCCATTCATCCAAACATCCTT
>CAIGQZ010031698.1:2276026-2293474 GCA_903798205.1 Danio tinwini | reverse complement strand
ATATATATATATATATATATATGAGCAATATCACACTCATAGCAGTGTGATATAGCTATACTGCATATTGGCACTGGAGGGAGGCATGTGCTGGCTTGAGGCAGCAGGCCTTAGTGCCCCACACCATTGGCGATATACAGCCATATCACACTGCTACGAGTGTCATATTGTGTTAATGCAACAGTTCGATGGCATAATTGTGTAGATAAAAAAGAAAATCAAACACAGAAAGTCTCAAAAACCTTTTTGTTTGAGGAACTACTTTCTTCCGCCATTTATTCACATCTGCAGTTGTCGTCAGAACAGCAGAAACTGTTACTAATTCCCAATAATCACTTTAGAACTAGTTTTTGAATGATTCTCCCATATAATGTAGAGTATTATAATGTCTACATGATGACAAAACAGATGATTATGCTCACATTTTGAAATGAAGTTTACAGAGATCTCCCAGTGTTTTTCAGGATTTTACAAAAATTAACCCCGAAAAAGCCAAAGCAAACACTACTAGATTACTATAAATGTATAAATACAGCAATATAAAATACAAAAGAGAGAGATAGGCTTAGAATGTCACTTACCAGTTTTATGATTTGTTCAGCTTTGGTTATTAATTAATTGCTTGATTGCACTGTACATCACATTTTATGCGGCCTATTAAATGCAGAAATGTCATTAAATCTGACATCTGAATCATTGAAAACTATTCATATATATTCTGGATGTTTTATGTGGCAGTATCAGATATTAGGTTAATATAGGAGGAATAAACTGGTAGACAATCACTAGTTGCACAAGTTTTTCTGACTCTGTTTTGATTTATAATTCTCTCTCAGTCATATGACCTGATTTCTAGCTATAGCTATGGAAGAAAAGCGATTTGTGCATTTCCGAGATGTTGCCGAGAGCTATTTCTCACAGACGAGGGTGGATTGTCGCTACACTATCAGCAGTCAACACGGCTGGACCAGTCGGGACTGGATTGGTCTTTTTAAGGTAAATCGTGCACTGAATTAAACTCCATGTCGGACACAAATTCAGTTCATATAACTCGTCTTGTTTTGTAGGTGGGATGGCTGACTGTGAAAGATTACTACACTTTTGCCTGGGCTCTTGCGCCAGAAGGCTACCAAAAAGGAGCAGATGCAAATTGCAGTGTGGCCTTTCACCGTATGTTTACATTTGTTGCATGATAAATATTTAATCAATGTTTTTACACACATTTACATTTAGTCATTTAGCACATGCTTTTGTCCAACTTACAAATGAATGAGAGAGGCATTCAGCGATTTAACAAGAAGAGGCAATACACACAACAAGTGCTGATTATACAAAGGAACTGTTTGTGTTTACAGAATTAAGAGCTAAAGTAAGGAGGGGGCATATTTATTTATTATATATATTTATTAATTTTTGTGCTCAGGTAATCATGGAAGAGATGGGTTTTTAGTTGTCGTTTGATAACTTTCTACACTTTAACTTTCCAGTCAAAGTTTGGACTTTTTAATGTTTATCATACAATTAAAATTATTCTTCTTTCAAAGACATTTTATTTATTAAAAATTATTTAATACTGTATAATTGTAAAAATTGTATTGCAATATGAGCAACATAGGGTCATTCTGAAAAATGTAGCCCTATGTACATTTCTGGACGTTGCAAATTATGTAGCCAGAGGTACACATGGCTGCATTTCGTCTTTAAACGAACGATATAGGGCGGTATCCTTTTCGCAATACCAGCTGATTACTTACCTCCGTGTGGACGGCTTTCCTGTCGTTACTAGTTTGTCCAGTGGCACGCCACGTACATCAAAAAATTTGAGATGTAGAGAGGAGGTTTAAGTCTGACAAAGAACAGTTCCAGAGAGCTGGTTAAACAAAAGCCTAAAAAATAAAAAAACAAGTAAATAACAGGGTGAGAATGTGGTCAACTCTGAAAACATGGTAAAAATCAGGCTGTCGCAAGGGCTTTTCTTTTTCTGGATTGCTTTTGAAAACACTGTCGGTTGGGTTTAGGCAAGGGGGCGGCCTCTGGTGGATTTACGCGAGAACAGCAGGCGTGAATGGCACTCATGAGAGAAATTTGAGATCTCAAAAAGCATACACAGCAGCCTCTGATAGATTTCTGAAAACAAAAACTGCAAAAAACAAAGCTCCTGGGATATATTTGGCGCTCTAAAGAAATGTATATAGGGGTACGTTTTCAGAATGAGCCTGGGTTGAAAATGAAATAACTGATTTCTTACTGAGTGTTGTTTAAAATGTCATTTATTTCTTTGATTTAAAGCCAAAATTTGCATGGCTACTGCAGTCTATAGTATCACATGATCCTTCAGAAAACATTCTAATATGATGATCACAGAAACCTAGATAATAATAATAATAAAAATAATGATGATTATGATAATAAAAATTACTATTACTATTGTCAGTCTTGAAAATGACTTGTTTGTGAAACGGGCGACATGGTGGTGCAGTGGGTAGCACAATCGCCTCACAGCAAGAAGGTCGCTGGTTCGAGCCTTAGCTGGGTCAGTTGGCATTTCTTTGTGAAGTTTGCATGTTCACTCCGTGTTCACGTGGGTTTCCGCCGGGTGCTCTGGTTTCCCCCACAAGTCCAAAGACATTCGCTATAGGTGAATTGGGTAGGCTAAATTGTCCGTAGTGTATGAGTGTAAATAAGTGTGTATGGATGTTTCCCAGTGATGGGTTGCAGCTGGAAGGGCATATGCTGGATAAGTTGGCGGTTCATTCCACTGTGGAGACTCCAGATTAATAAAGGGATTAAGCTGAAAAGAAAATGAATGAATTAAACTTGTTCGTAGTGTGTGTGTGTGTGTGAAGAAGTGTGTATGGGTGTTTTTTCCAGTGATGGGTTGCAGCTGGAAGGGCATCCACTGCGTAAAACATATGCTGGATAAGTTAGCGATTCATTCCATGATTAATAAAAGAAAAAAATTGAATGAATGAATGTTTGTGGAAGACAGCGTAACTATTCAAAAGTACCAATAAATAGATTAATAATGTGATATATATATATATGTATTGTAAATAAATGCTGTTTATTTTGAACTTAGTTTTTATTAAAAAGCCCTAAAAAGTCAAATATACACACTAGAAAGCAGGAAAAACATGTTTTCCACAAGTTAACATCAATAATTGTAAGAATCTTTATTATTAATAGTTTTGCACCAATACAAATTAATCAGCAAATCATCATATTAGTATCATGTGAGTGGAAATTCAGCTTTAAATCAAAGGAATAAATCAAAATAGAAGTCAAGTCAAAGTCAGCTTTATTGTCAATTCAACCACATGTACAGGACATACAGAGAATCGAAATTCTGTTATTCTCAGACTCTAGGTGTCTAACATATAATATAAATACAAAAAAAATAGAGTTGTAAAAAGAATATACAATAAATACAATTATAGAATGTAGTCTAAAAATATATGCATTAAAAAAAAAATATATATATACATAAGATGTACTCTAATCTAAAATTTACGTAAAAAATAAAGTTTTATGAGCAGTACAATTACAGGTAAGGGCATATGGCAATGAGTGCAAACCAGAGTTGTGCAGATGTAAACAATATATAGTGCAAAAAGGCTTGTAAACATGTTGATAAAGTGATAAAGTGTCATAGTGTATAGGGAGGTAGTATGGTGTGATTAGCTAGCATGTGATTAGAAGCTACATTAAAAAAATATTTACAATTGTAGCAATAATTTAACAGTTTCACTGTATTTTTAATTAATTAGATCCATCCTTGGTAAGCAAAATAGTATTATTTTCAAAACTGAATAAATACTGATCCCAAACCTTTGTGTATAATCTGACCCATTTGCATATCACATGCTCTCAAACATCAAGTGCAAAAACAACTGCAGTTCTTGGTAGAACAAGAACACTCATGATCAGTCATCTGATACTATTGCAACACTATTGCAAATGCCTGATGTCTCAACCAGGCTGTTTATGCATGTCTTGTTTTTGATATTTATGATCATTATTTCTGCAATCTTTCAGCATCTTACCTGCCAATTCCGGGTGTGGAGGAGTATCAGTTTGTGTATGTGGACGAACGAGGCGATGTTTGTGCCGTCAGCTCTCAGTTCACCTTCGCTGCTCCGAGACCTTTGGATGAACTGGTTACACTGGAGAAAAGCGGAGAGGACGGAGATGACCTGCTGCTGGTGGTCCCAAAAGCTCTGATCCTGCAGGTATCAAGATATCAGTGAGAAGATTTGAATAATGATAATAGCACTTTTCAATCAGCCAAGTTCATGTTTACAAAGAGTTCATCCAGTTTTGAGTTATGAGTTTCTGGTAACATTTCAAACCATTTACTACTGGCTTATTACCTGAATATTATTAAGATAATAACTGTTTATTAGCACTTATAAATTCTGAGCTTACACCATGTTCTAACTACATTACAATTTGGCTGTCTGCACCAAACGTGAAATGACACAACAGAAACATATAAATACCAGCCATTTATAGAAATATCAGCACTCCCGATGAAATAGTAAGGATCTAAATAATACATATTTAAGCTGATTAACATTATTAAATAGCTATAGAGTGACTGAAGTTGTTGGTTTGCACTGAGTCGCAGTTTTGACTTTCATTTTCAAACTGTCTGCTGTTTTATTTTCATGACCTGAGGTGAACTATCTGCTGCTGCTTTTAGTAGTATGGTAATAAATGTGACGTAAAATAGTATTTAAACTCAAATTAAGAGCATTTATCAATTATAATTAGTAATTCATTTATCTAAAAGCCTTAGTTGAGGGTGTGTTCATGGCTTGTTAATAGCGTGAATTGTACAAGACAATGCAAAACCATATTCTACACACATTACAAAGTCCTGTCTGCGGGGGAAGAGGATACAGGTACTTGACTGGCCTGCCTGCAGTCCCGACCTGTCTCCAATAGAGAATGTGTGGCGCATTTTGAAGTGTAAAATGCGACGATGAAGACCTAGTTGTCCACCTTAAGACTTGTTTGCAGGAAGAATGGGACAAAATTACACCTGAAACACTTCATTAGTTGATGTCTCCAGTCCCTAAACGTCTTTTAAGTGTTGTGAAAAGCAATGGCAACATTATAAAGTGGTAAATGCTTTACTGCTACAACTTTTTTTTTAAATGTGTTGCAAGAACCAAAATTGCAATACATGTTTATTTTGTAAAAAAAAAAATAAACCCAATACACATTAAATAATGTTTGTTATACTGTCTGCAATGAAATACAAGTCAAAGTAAATTTAGAAATCACTACTTTCTTTTGTATCTGTATTTTTTTTTGATTTGGGGTTGTTCATTTAAATAAAGTGTGACCGAATTTCTTCTTGAAAAAAAAAAAAAAAGATATTTTGAAGAATGTTGGTTGCTGGCACCCATTGACTTTCATTGAAAAAATGATTATGGAAGTCAATGGGTGCAATTATTGTTGTATTAACAATTGTGTGTACTGTTAATAAACTAAATAAATAATGTAGTTTTGAATGCGTGCACATGAAAAAAAAGTTATTTATTAAATGGAAAGTAGCTGAATCTTTCAATAGTAAAGCATATGTGTTTTACTCTTAAATGCACCACAGTTCTGCTATGGAAAGGTTTGGAACTATTACAGGAGTCTTCATAGACTTCAAAAACCGGTCTTGACAGGATCTAGTGTCAGATTTGAGTCACTGGATCTGTCATACTGTAACATATTACTGCACTCTTTGCTTTTTATTGTAATGTTTCTTCAGAATCTGCTGGAAGGTTGTCAGCGTGAGTTGCATGAGCTGCATAAGAAGTTTGAGGCTGTGAACGGAGATGTGGAAAATGAGCGGCAGAGGTGGAAGACGGACAGAGACGAGTTTGAAATGTTACGAAGCGACATGAGGAATCAGATTGAGGAGCTAAAATCCAACCTGAGGCACAGCACTGAAAAAACAGAGGAACTGGAGCAAAAACACAAGGTAAAGTTTCTGGAATAGAGTAAATTTGTGTTCAAAAACAGTAAAAATAGAAACAGCATCCATATATAGAGTTGAAGTCAAAATTATTAACCCTCATGTGAATTTTTTTTCTGTTTTATATATTTCCTAAATTATGTTTAACAAATTCAGGAATTTTACACAGTATTTCTTATAATATTTTTTCTTATTTGTTTTATTTAGGCTAGAATAAAAACAGTTTAAATTTTTTAGAAACCTATTTTAAGTTCAATATTATTAGCCTCTTCAAGCAATATTAGTTTTGGATTGTCTCAATTAACCTAGTTAAGCCTTTAAATGTCATTTTAAGCTGTATAGAAGTGTCTTGAAGAATATCTAGTCAAATATTATTTACTGTCATCATGGAAAAGATAAAAGAAATCAGTTATTAGAAATGAGTTATTAAAATTTCATGTTCAGTTAAACATAAATTGGGGGAAAAATATTCAGTGGGGCAATTAATTCAGGAGGGCTAATAATTCTGACCTTAACTATATACCCCAAAATCATATTCCCTATCAGGAAGTGCAGAGCAGCAGTGAAAACATGTCTGCTGAATTGAATGCACTATTAGCTGAGAGAGCAGAAAACCAGCAGCGGATCAAAGAACTGGAGCAGGATTCTGCAACTCTGACTCAACAAAAACAGGACATAGAGGCTGAGCTGGACAGGTGATGTGAACACATGCTCATCTCCACAGCAGCATATTAGGCTTTATTTATGGGCTGGTCATTTCTGTGAAACTCATTAAAGGGTTAGTTCACCCAAAAAAAAAAAATATATATATCCCATGATTTACTCACACTAATGGTATCCTAGGTGTGTATGACTTTCTTCTTTCAGTCTAATCTAGTCAGAATCAAATAAGAAATGATCTTGACCCATATAGAAATCATGTGACAAATGGCAATATATGATAAATATATATTAGTGCTGGGCAAAGATTAATCGTGATTACTCGCATATAAAATAAATGTTTGTATGTGTATTATATTTATTTATTTATTATGTATATGTGATACACACACATAGGTATAAAATAAAATATACAAATTTATTTTGTTACAGATATTTAAATTTATATATAATTTGATCATATATATTGTATATGTATATATGACAATATATGATATATATTTTGTATATACATATAAAATATATTTATATATATATATTGGATGCGACAAGTTCATGTTTTATATATATATATATATATATACACACACACACATATATATATATTGTACATACACACACACATATATATAGTTCATGTTTAGATTTCACAAATATAAATTGTTATATATGCAACATATTTTTCAAAAGGTATTTTGTTTTATATACTTTTAATATTTACATGTATTATTTTCATCTATTGGAATTACAAATATGTACATGTTCAAATATATTAGCTCTAACTTTCTATATTTGGTCATATATGGCCATATATCAGATTTCTCTATGGGGTTAATGTTTTTTTTGTTTCTATTGTATTACTGGAAATGTCTAAGATAAAATTTAATATAACTCTGATTGGAACTGAAAGAAAAAAAAGTTAACATTTTTTTTTGTAAACTAAGCCTTTAAACTGAGGTCAACAGGGAAAAGAGAGCCAAATAAAAACATGCAATTCTTCTGTGCAGGATGAAGGAAAGGGTTAAAAAGATGACTATACAACGGCGAGATGAAGAAACGGAGAGGAGAGATTTGCAGGTTAGTCAATTTAGGATTTTGTCAAATCAAATGCAGTCTTCTCTATTGATTTAACTTGCATACATTTTTTTGATGTAAAACAACTCTTAAAAGATTATTTCATGCTTTGTAGTGAATCTGTGAATTAAACTGCACAACCCAAAATAAATAATGTTAATCAAAAGGATAAGAGTTGCACACTAGAGAACAAACATGACTGTTTTTATTTTATTTGACATTTTTGCATTCATGAGGAAAAAGCTTGGTTATGGACGTGACGCCTCTCTGTTATAGATGTGACAGATGTGAAATTGGCACTTGTGTGACTTTGGTAAATCAAATAAAATTGTTTGAAAACATTGACAGAGACATTTTTGAGTATTTTAACAGGACTGTCAAATACAAGTCTAAGCAAACAACGTAGAAAAGGTTTCACTATTTTGCTGATTTTTTTTTTATGGGAAGGTTGAGATTTGCATGGAATTGATCGATTGTAAAAAAAAAAGGTGTTGCACACTCTTATTTTCACTGCGCTCTAAGTTTACCTAACTATGATGACTTCTGCTGCTGAGGTCTGATGTAAAACAGCCTGATAGGTGTGTAAACATTAAAGTCTGCATGAACCGGAAGCTGTGACCATTTTTTAGAGAAATGAAATATTAAATGAGAAAACAGTGGGCGTGGCTTGTTTTTTTTTTTACTGCGAGCTGATTGGATGTAGTAAAGTAGACGTTTCATTCAGAAAGATGGGGAAAAGGGTTTGGGGAGAGTTATTACAACCTAACAGACTCCTCCTGCTCACCATTTCTGTTTGTTGTCAAAATTGACAGCTGGAGGGGCGTGGTTAAGTATGTTAGCCACACCCAATTCCTCAGACAGACCTAATCTGAGAATTTAACATAAACAGGAAGTGCATTTTCAAATTTCAATTATTACAAGGGCAAACTATATGTTTTTTTGCTTAATGACATGCACAGATGAATTGTTCACCACAAAACTAGCTGTGAGCTAACAAAATCAATATGGTTAGTTCTGTACTTTAAAATGTGTTGTGCAGCTGGAGAATGAGCAGATGCATGCTGATCTGAGGACGCTACAGGAGCGTTTGGAGGCCAGCGAGCGCAGCACCGAAGCTCTGCGCAGAGACCTGAGTGAACTGGGCTCTTTACAGAGTCACAGCCATGCAGAGCTGCATCAGGTCCGGCTGCAGTCTGCGCAGATGAGCTTGCAGCTGTCCCAGGCCAATCTGGCACTGCGAGAGGGACAGTCCACCTGGGCCCAGGAGAGAGAGACTCTCAGACAGAGTGCAGAGGTAAATACTCTCTCTCTCTCTCTCTCTTACTGCCATTGACACTTTTCTATCATTATTATTACAGGCACAAGAGCAGTAGTAAATGTATGACTATATCTCTGTAAGGCCTTTAACTCTTTTATTATGCTAGTGGCTGTTTTTGCCCCATTGACTTCCATTATAATGACATTTTTTGATTGCAAAGGCATGACAGCATATAATCATGCAATTTTGATTGTTGCTGATTTACCCTGTTGGCCAGAGGAATAATATGTAATTATTACTGTTGATCAGTAATTGACAGCATTAACCCTTTAGACAGGCCTTTCATATGGAGTTCTATGGAGTAAAACACAGATTATAATGTGTGTGCAGTAATAGACTTAATATGTTTACTGTTCTGAGAGCTGAATGACTTATTTTGATTTTCTCAGACATATCAAGATAAGTGCGCAAAGGTCTCTTTCACACACATACTGTACACACACACGCATACACAAAATACTCCATATAGAAGGCAGAAACTATGCTTTTTTTGTACTGCAACTGATGATCAACAGTAAAAATGACAAATTGTACCTCTTTTCAGCAGGAAAAACCAGCAACATTCAAGAACGCATGATTACATGCGGTCATGGCTTTGCAATCAAAAAATGAAATTATAATTGAAGCCAATGGGGCATAAACAGCCACCAACATAATGAAAGAAGAGTCAATTTGCCCAGAGTGTTTAAAAAAATCATAAAAAATAAAAAAAATCTCAATTATTTTCCCAAAATATGTGTCAAAATAAGATATGTCAGCAAAAAGCTTTCTGTTTGCTGAATCACAGAGAAAGCTGTGGTCAAATTAAGACTCAAAATCACCCCAGAGTGGATGAAAACATCCCCAACAGCACATAAAGGTTTTAAGGGTTAGTTCACCCAAAAACAAAAATTCGTATTAATTTCTCACCCTTGTGTTGTTTCAATCCCCTGAGACTTTCTTTCAGGACAAAAATGAAGATATTTTAGATGAAATCTGAGAGCTCCCTTATTGGCATTTTTCATGTATTGACACACTATTAAGAGAACCTTGACAGGAAAACCATTACTATCTCCTGCTGACCGCCAAGTCACAAGCTGAGTGATTTCTCTTTTATTAGCCAAAAATCCTGATAATTGTTGTGCAATAAGATATAGAGTTACTAACTAACAAGGAGAAACACCTGAACTGTACTTCTACAGAATTCCTTTACAGAAACAGCAGCCAGAAAGGAGAAATTTATGGATTTGTGCCGATGGAAGCATCATTGACCCATAGCAATCTACTGTATACCGATAACTGTCAGTACGTCTGTGTGCTTTTTATACAGTTTCTATTCTAATTTGCAGGTTAAGTGCAATTAAAGTATGAATTGAAATGCAAAGTCAAGGTATGAATAGATTAAGAAGATTTTTGAAAGTCCAAAAAAGGAACCAAGAAACATTGTCATAATCTATGAGACCTCAGTGGTTCAACTGTAATCATACAAAGCTTCAGGAACATGTTGTGTGTTTGTGTGCCAAACAAAACTGTAAAAACTATTTTTTGTCATCCGTATTAGATTATAGTACACTTGTAATGTAATGTAATGTGTTTTTATATAGCGCATTTATTGTGTATGGCTTCACAAACATGAAGGGGGTTTGTCTCTCCACACCACCACCAGTGTGCAGCATCCACTTGGATGATGCGACGGCAGCCACAGGACAACAGCGCCAGTGCGCTAACCACACACCAGCTACTGGTGGAGTGGAGAGACAGTGATACAACTAATTCAGTGGCTAGGGATGATTGGGAGGCCATGATGGTAAGGGTCGACAGAGGGACTTTGGCCAGGACACCGGGGTTACACCCCTACTCTTTATGAGAAGTGCCATGGGATTATTAATGACCACAGAGAGTCAGAAGCGCCCACTGACAGTGTAGTGTCCCCTTCACTTTTACTGGGGCATTAGGACTCACACAGACCGCAGGTTGAGCGCCCCCTGCTGACCTCATTAACACCACTTCCAACAGCAACCTAGTTTTCCCATATGGTCTCCCATCCAGGTACTGACCAGGCTCAGCCCTGCTTAGTTTCAGCGAGTAACCTTGTGCTGCAGGGTGATATGGCAATGGCTATGTCCACATTTACCACCACTACTATAATAAACACTCACACTGACCTGACGCAGAAAACAAGAAAAAAAAGTCATTTTTACAAAAGTGTTCTTTGAGCTTTGTATGATTACAGTTGTCAATTGTCTGTGTCAATGTCAATTTATTTTATATAGCACCTTTAAAACACAACCAGAGGTTCAAATTTAATTAATAAACGGTCAAAATTAATAAAATTACAGTTTATTACTGTTGATAATTTCCATTTAAACTGTGAAAAAAATGAAAAAAACTGTCAGAATAAAAAATGTAGATAATCTGTAAAAAACAGTAATTTCTTGCTAGTTATTACTGTCATTTTAAAGATTATAACTGTAATGATACAGATAATTACTGCCATTTTACTAATTATTACTGCAATTATACATATTATCACTGCCATTTTACAAGTTAATAAAATATATAAATATATAATTTATTATTGTAATTATACAGAATAATTGATGTGATTCTAAAGATTATGACTGTAATTATACAGGTTATTAATGTAATTGTACAAATTAATTAATGTGATTATAATGATTATTACTGTAATTATACAGATTAATTAATATGATTATAAATATTAATTTAATTATGCACAAAATCTCTAAATATTGCATAAATTTTTACCCTTTTAACATAACTTTAAAACTGAAAAAAAAGCTTTTAAAGAATGTTTAAAAAAAAAGCTTGAGTACAAAAAACTGCTGCTGTCAGAAAACACTGTAAATATAACTATAAACTATATTAACAAATATTTTTAGGATATGTAGGTTAAACTCCAAAACAATTTGCTTGAAAAAATACAAAACTGGTATATATCAAATTTTTTTATTATTTTTTTTACAAATAACACATTTGGTCATCATTTAACAACAAAAAACAAGGTTAGTGTGACTCGATAGTGCACAGGCAACCAGTGCAAAGAGCCTAAATCTGGTGTGATGTGGTCATGTCTTTTAGTACTCGTTAAAAGCTTTGCAGTAGCATTTTGAACTAATTGTAAATGGGATAAGGTTGACCACTAAAGTCAAGTGGACTGATTTGACAATGTTTTGGTACTTTTCTTGACTGTCTATGGATGTAGGATGAGAGAGCTCAAAGATTTTGAGGGCTCATAAATCAAAATAATGATCTTAATGGATAAAAAAATTATAGCAAACACTATAAAAGTCAAAAGAAAAAAATAAACATTTTTATTTCATGGTGGCTTTAAAGCTGGATAAGGATCGTGTCCAGAAACTAAGCCGTGAGCTCCAGAAAAAGGAAGAGTGGCTCCAGGAGGAGAGAAGCGAGCGAGAGAAGCTGGAGGTGGAGCTGGGGATCGAGAAGGACTGTAACCGGGTAAATATCCAGCCACATATGCATGGCCTATAATTAAACTTTCACCTCAGTCAGAGCTGTCTGTCCACATATGTGGGTCAGGTTTCTGCTCTAGAAGTATGAGGCAAGAGTTGCTCTAAAAAACACGTGTAAATAAGCTGACCAAAATAGATATGAAACACCACTATAAAATGCACACGTATATGTTTACACTAGGGTTTTTTTCCGGCCTTCATAATCAATGTGTGTGGTTCCTGTTGTATACTAGTTAAATTGATTTAAAAGAATTGAGACGTCAGGGGGAGTTTACTTAACTCAATCGTGTGCACAGGAGCTGAGAGCCAGTCTGAGAGCCCTGCAGAAGGAGCAAGAGCAGCATCAGCTGGAGAAACAGGTCAATCTTGCTGAATGCGTGAATATTTCTGACTCTTGTTTGATGGCATGTTGTGACTGGTAGTGTTTTAATTCACAAACAGGAGCTGTTAGATCACATCCATGTGCTGGAGCTGAGGCTGGACATAGAGACAGATGCTAAATGGGCCGAGGCAGCGGCTGCGCCTATATGTCAGTTCTCAATATCCTACTTGCATACAGCGGGTAAAATAAGTATCGAACACGTCACCATTTTTCTCAGAAAACATATTTCTGAAGGTGCTGCTGACTTGAAATTTTCACCTGATGTTGGTAACAACCACAGTAATTCATACATGCACTACCTGACAAAAGTGCTGTCGCCTATTCAAGTTTTAGGAACAACAAATAATAACTTGACTTCTAGTTGATCATTTGGTATCAGAAGTGGCTTATATGAAAGGCAAAGGCCTCTAGATTACACTTATTTGACCACAATAAAATATGATCATGTCTTGATTTTGAATGATTTCATTAGGACAGTAAGGTCTGACTTTGCCTAGACAAAAGTCTCGTCACTGAACCTTCAATAATGTCCAGTATAGAATATAAAGTGATGCTGCAGTGGAAACAGAATGAATATTGTGTCTGACTCCATCATGAGCTTGGAGGACTACATCCATACATCTCTGAATGACTCAAATCACGCATTAATAAAGTCATCTGGAATGGCAAAGAAAGCGTTCTTGCAGGACTCCCAGAGTTCATCAAGAGTCTCTGGATTCCTCCTTCATCTTACCCCAGACATGCTCAATAATGTTCATGTCTGGTGACTGGGCTGACCAATCCTGGAGCACCTAGACCTTCTTTGCTTTCAGGAGCTTTGATGTGGAGGCTTAAGTATGAAAAGGAGCGCTATCCTGCTGAAAAATCTGCCCTCTCCTGTGGTTTGTAATGTAATGAGCAGCACAAATGTCTTGATACCTCAGGCTGTTGATTTTGCCACCCACTCTGCAGATCTCTCACACGCCATCATACTGAATGTAACCCCAAACCATGATTTTTCCTTCACCAAACTTGACTGATTTCTGTGAGAATCTTGGCTCCATGCGGGTTCCAGTAGGTCTTCTGTAGTATTAGTGATGATTGGGATGCAGTTCAACAGATGATTCATAGGAAAATTGACCTTTTGCCACTTGTCCAAATGATCAACTAAAAAATCAAGTTACTATTTGTTGCGCCTACAACTGGGATTGATGACTAGACTTTTGTCAGGTAGTGTACAAAGAAAACAAAACTAGTGTAGTAACTATGTGTAATAAAAGTAAAAGTTTTGAACAAATGAAGAACGGATGGTGTAAAAAGGCATGGAAAGCCCAGACAGCAGCTGAAATCTCTCAATATTATTCACCCCCTCGTCAGTGTAAATGAATATCAGCTGCTTCAGTTACAAAAGCTACATTAGCAGATGATGAAGACTAAGGTGGACATTTCAGAAAGACAATGATCCAAACACAGCCAAGGAAACTCTCAAATGCTTTCAGAAAAGAAAACAAAGCTGCTAGAATGGCCCAGGCAATCATCTGCGTTGAATCCAATAGAAAATAAGAGCTAAAGATCAGAGTTAAAGAAGAAATCCACAGAACCGTCAAGACTTTCAGACTCTGTTGAAGTCGGTTGAACTCTGTTGAAAAAAAAATAATCACACACCATTGTGGCTCCATTTTCCATACAAGAGGCATCTTAAAGGCTGTCGTTACCAAAAAAAAAAGCCTTTTATATAAAGTATTACATTTCAGTAGTTCAGTACTCTCTCCTTGTGTCATTTCATTGTTTTAACACATAACTAATTTTCCTGATTTCTTTGTTTATTTACAAGTTTGGATTTTTACCAAAATCGAGGTCAATTTTATGTTCTTTAGAAAAATATTTACCTAGAAAAATCATAATATGTTAAATACTATTTTACCCGCTGTATAATTCTGGTCAAAATGTCCTGATTTTATATAATATCATCTTTTTTTTTTTCTTTTTTTTTTACAGCTTACACCGATAGCTTTCCATCAGTTGAAAAAAAGCCACCACAAGAGTCTTCATCTGAGCTATCGCTAAGTGCACTAGACAGTGAACAACATAATGAATCAACAGAGAACATCCAAAAGGATAATGAGGATGGCGTGACGGTAAGCATCACAAAAATATATCATGATCAATAGTCTAATATGTACAGTTGAAGTCAGAATTATTAGCCCCTCTGAATTATTAGCCCGCCTGTTTTTTTTTTCTTCTTAATTTCTGTTTAACGGAGAGAAGATTTTATCAACACATTTCTAAACATAATAGTTTTAATAACTCATCTCTAATAACTGATTTATTTTATCTTTGTCATGATGACAGCAAATAATATTTGACTAGATATTTTTTAAGACACTTCTATACAGCTTAAAGTGGCATTTAAAGGCTTAACTAGGTTAATTAAGTTGACTAGGTTGGTTAGGGTAATTAGGCAAGTTTTTGTATAACGATAATTTGTTCTGTAGACTATCGAAAAAATATAAAGCTTAAAGGGGCTAATAATTTTCACCATAAAAGGATTAAAAAAAAAAACACTGCTTTTATTCTAGCCGAAATAAAACAAATAAGACTTTCTGCAGAAGAAAAAATATTATCAGACATACTGTGAAAATTTTCTTGCATCATTTAGGAAATATTTAAAAACGAAAAAAAATTCTAAGGGGGGCAAATAATTCTGACTTCAACTGTATATAGAATATGACTGTTTTTAATGATTTAAAATTGAATAATTGATGATGTAAATGTGATTGATGACTTATAAAGTGTGTGAAGGGAGTATACTGATTGGTTACTTGAGGAATGTAGAAGGAAAAATGTTAAAACGAGAATATTTGTATGAAAGCAGATCATTACTTCTTAAAATAAGCGTCACAAAAATTAAATATTCTTTTTTTTGGAGAAAATTTTTTTACTTTGTCATTTTTGCATTTTGTGCAACAGTTTTGTGCACAAAATTGCCTTGGTTTGATTGGAAACATACTGAAATTTTTGTAAATGCTTGGCATAATTAAATATTCATTCATTCATTTTCTTGTCGGCTTAGTCCCTTTATTAATCCGGGGTCGCCACAGCGGAATGAACCGCCAACTTATCCAGCACGATTTTACGCAGCAGATGCCCAGCAGAAATAACAACAAAAATTATCCTAACAAATTTTTCAAATGCACATGACAGAAACATTTAAATACCAGCTACTGCATTCCCAATAAACGGTAAGGCTTTTAATACACATGAAACCTCTTTAACATTATTAACAGGCCACCGAGTGGCTGATGTTTGTTTGCACAGAGTCAGTTTTTTCTTTCATTTTATTTTATTTTTAAAGATTGCTGCTTTCAGAATGGCAATAATAATAATGTGACATAAAATTGTATTCAAACTCACATTGGGAGCCTTTAACACTGAAAATACAGCCAAGGAAACCCTCAAATGGAATCAGAAAAGAAAATAAAGCTGCTAAAAAGACCAGTCAATCATCTGAGCCGAATCCAAATAAAAAATAAGAGCTAAAAATCAGAGTTATAGACTAGAACCAGAGAACCGTCAAGATTTTTAGACTCTGTTTAAATGTTTTAATTGAAAAGAGTGATTTTGTTTTTTCTTGAAAATCAGTGCTACTTTTACATTTAATAAAAACATTTGTGTAACGTTCTGTCTATTCCATCTCTTATAAAAAGCAAGAGGATCTAGAAGTTCAGCCATTTTCCAGTGGCATTGCTGACCAACTGCTTTCAGAAGCCAAAGACAGTGTCTTCAGGTGATTATGCACAAATTCACTGCTTTTCTGTTGTACAAATTAGGCTTGCGGACATATTTGCTTTAATTACTCGCCACTGGTTCATGTTAACTCATGACTAGGGCCAGACGGAATCTGCGGAGGTTTTTAGCTATTTCTGCAGAGAATTTTGGTAAAAATCCTTGGATTTCTGCGGAATTATTCTAGGAGTATCATAACTAAAACCTTAAAATGTGAAATAAAAAATAATATCTTTTTAACTTTTATTTAATGTTTAAAATGCAAATCCAATTAGATTAACAGTAAATAGTTAACTGTAAATAAATAAACAGAATTAATGATGGACTAAAAATCTGCGGAAATCTGCGGAAAATCTTCGAAAAATCTGCTGAATTCTGCGCTCGCAGATTCCGTGTGGGCCTACTCATGACCTAATTGTCAACAACTATAAAATCGTTTAATGATGTAACAATATGCTAAAGGTTTTACCCTTTTCTGTCATTTGTATTGCCGTATTATTACAAAACAACTTGAAATTGACACAGACACACATTTTCAGCGCTTGAATTTTGACTATAACACTTGAGCATGTTTTACCCACATGAAAACAGTACTATAGTAAATTTATATTAAATACTATAGTGTTTTTCAACTATACTACAGTGTATTATACCATATATATTATTGTGTTATTTATTATATACTATTATATGTTACAACACTTTCTCTATAAGTGCCACAGTCTCTTCACAGACTAATCTTCTTTAGTTTTTACTACAGTAAACTGTGGTGTATTGTAATATAATATACACTATAGTT
>CAIGQZ010031698.1:2261751-2275626 GCA_903798205.1 Danio tinwini | reverse complement strand
TGTGTGTGTGTGTGTGCGCCAACTTCTAGCTAACAAGTTTCATCTATTTAACAGGGCATTATGAAAAGAAGATATTTTAAAGAATGTTGGAAACCTGTAACCATTGACATCCATAGTAGAAAAAACAAATACCACCTTTTTTTTTACTATCTTCTTTTGTATGTAAACTATGGAAGATGTTTTGATTTTGGGGTGAACAAGTTCCTTCTCATCAGCTCAGACCATCTCTGTTTCCCCCTTAGTGCTCTGGCTGACGCCCCTTTGTGGTGAAACAGAGGCGGAAGAGAAGACGCGGCTTGTTTACATCAGCGCGTGAAGATCATGTGCTTCTGAACAGTGTGAAATATCAAAACAATTTTCTGACCTGGCTTGTTTTATAGCCAGTGTAATTTAATAGATGCAAAGAGTGATGTCTGTGCTAGGGCTGAATTTTCCAGTTAGTGTAAATGTGTTTGTGTCAGAATGCGTTTCCATTCAGAGGAAGGTTACATTACATGCAACCTTTCCAATTATAGCTTATTCAACATGAAGCATTGCTCAACATTACAGAGCACAGGGGTGTGATTTTGGATTTTTTTTTCCAGCAATTAAACTTAAACATAATTTTGTGGGGTGTGTTTTTGTGCTGGTGTCTTAAATTACTAAATGTGACACTAAAAGCACTTTAATGGTCCTCTGCTAATGAGTGATTCATTGAATCATTAATTCAAACCATTCATTCAACATTATTCATTTAGAGAAGAAAGTGACTGTGTTTATGAATGCATCGCTGAATCACTGACTCAAATGATTTATTTAAAAAACAGATTGTAATAATCATCATGAAACAGTCAGTGCATTTGAACTCTTGAGATTTTAATTAGATTTTTTTCAATGTGAGTTACAGACCCTTTAAAACAGCTATGCTTAATGAAATTGTGTCAAACACCCCTATAACTGTGCAACAATACAACATTTTTTATCTAAATAACGTGAATGGATATTAATATTTTTGATGAAGCAAAAATTTGACAATTTTTTAAGGAGTAAATAGAATTGTTGCATTGATTTGTTGGCCCCAGAGCTATTTGGGGGCCCTATAAAGATATTACGAGGATCCCTGAACTGTTATCTTAAACAATATATAGACTTTCATCATTTTATTTCTCTGGGAAGGTTTTTTTTTCTTTGTATAGATAGGTGTGCTGGTTATGGTTGCTTATTCCATATGACTTGACAAAGCTGTGAGGGCATTTAAGTGCTTAGTTTCCCATTTTTCTAATAAACACGTTTATTCTTCAATATTTGTGCATTCTTCCGTGAAGCAAGACTACATTAGAAAAAAAAGCCTATTGAACAGCTTTATTTTGTTCATTTACAATGCCGAAGAGACTTCCAACTGGAATGGAATATTAAGTAGGGGGTGGGACTTTATTTTTGCACATCATTATCCTGATAGTAAACTAACAGTAAGAGGGGCGTGGTTAAGAATATTGTGGCTGAAGCGTCAAACGGACCTGAAGTCATTAGAAGATCCAATCCAATCACAGATGCAGATGCTCAGACTTTGATTAAAGATTACCAAAACAACTTGTTTTCAGTGGATTAACATACCGATTAATTGTTTACCTAGACAAAAACAATGTGCGCAAGCCAAATAAACATTGTTCATTTTGATTTCACATGGACTTTAAGACAATTTTGCCAAATGGACTAGATATACCCAAACAAACACACCCATAAACCAATATGCCCCGCCCCTTTTGCATCTTGCTTCTGATTGGCTGCTAGTGTATTTTCCGAAACTGTGTCAAAGTCATTTTTGAGATATTGCTTATTGCAGCTTTAAAACTATTTCATATTCTGTGTTAATAAATCACGCTATTTGCCCGTAAATAGACGTTTTTAAGTTTACTCGCTTCATTCGCACATCAAAAGTCACTTCACAATAGATGCGGATTCACGTCATGGGCAGAGCTTCTGTCTGCCTAGTGACTCTAGCTTTGTTTCTAAATGGCTAACATGGATTTTATTGCGATAGTAGCTGTGCTTTGTGTGCTTTAGGGAGGCTAAAAAAACAGCGTAGATTACTTCAGCGACGTGTCTGAGTCCACTAGATCCTGATTTCAAAGGTGCATCCAGCTCTCTGAGTTCATCAACCCCTCCAGAAACTGTAGCCTGGATGACGGATGCTTCAGACTGAGCCGAGCTTAGTTGGATGAACTATTGTTCGGTGTCAGAAAGAGGATTTCCCCTACAACAACAGGCAAGAGCAAGCTCCTAATTGGTTAAGGCAGAGCGAATGTCCGCTGAATTTCAGATTTTCCAACTCAAGCTTTTAGAGCGATTCTAATGTTAAGCTGGTCAAATGCGCTAAGCTCTCAACTCGCACCGATTCATTCGAGTGAATTCATGCCACCTGATGTCTATTAGTATCTTTGCATCGACTTAACATGTAAATCACTTGCACTTGACGCTTTATCCACATCTGGTGTGAATGCACCATCAGACATCCTTTATTGTTAAGATATAGGATAAATAAAAGTTAATGACCAATTATTTGCCCCGCCCCACCCTGCCACTTTTTGCATCTTGCTGCTTATTGGCTGCAAGTGTATTTTCTAAAAATGTGTCAAAGGCATTTTTGAGATATTGCTTAGTGCAGCTTTAAAGCGGTTTCTTAGACATCCTTTATTTTAAAGATATAGGGATATTGAAATATTTTACTTATGAAAATATTAAAGATTACAAATGGGGTTACATCTAAAAATGTTCTTTAAAAATCTGGAGTATATTAAATATTATTAATCTGTTGCTTGATATGCACGATGCCTTCTGCTAAGGCCATTTATTAAAGAGGTGCTATTCTGCTATAACTACATTTTTTAGTAGCGTGACGGTAGCGTCTCTACTTTCTAAATCAAATAGCTTTTCAGTAGCGAAGCTATTTTTTAGTCAAGTGGCGCAGTAGTGTCCACACAAGCTACATTTACCGGTCATGGATCAATAAGTGACAGCACCTGTATTCACGGAGCTGTGAGGCCGGTGTCTAGCCGATGAAAATAAACCCATATGACAGCAAGAATGACAATTTCTTCTGCTACCTGTTTTTCGGTGGTCAACAACAAACTTTTTGGTGCGTTACTGCCACCTCTCGCTCTGGTCGGTGATGTTGCCAACCAAGACTAACACGATTTGCTTGATGGAAAGATGACTGAGGAAGAGGAGGTCTATATATATATATATATATATACACTTATAGTTTACTGTAGTAAAGGCTAAATTATACTGTAGTAATTACTATTAGTTCATAATTGTTGCTAATACATTATGTAGTGTAATTTATTAATGAAGAATTGTAAATATATATATACAAAATAATGCTCATTCCTATATATTTCCCTTTACTATATATTACTATAGTATTTTAAATGTGTATCACCTGGTTTTATTGGATGTTAAGTTTTTGCTGTCATATACTATAGTTTGTTTCTGTTTAGTACAGCATGTTATTTGCAGTAAATAACTGAACTGAACAATTCTGCCTCATCTGTTTCATTGACAGTTTAATTGATCACTAAGATGTGATTGTCTTGGATTTAAGTTGCTTCGATTTAAAAATGAAAATTGCAAAAATAGCTTAGATGTATTTTTTTATATATAACAAATGCCACAAAAATCACCCTGCAACAGCTAACTCTAATTTTGTCAACTCAAGTATTGATGTTGCGGATAAAAGTCAGTACGTTGGGTTGGGCGGCAAGGCGCGTTTGCCGCCCTCACTATTATGCCACCCTAGGCAGCCGCCTAGGTCACCTCTATGGACGTGCCAGCCCTGGCTGTACTTTAAAATTTAACAAATATAATCTTAATTCAAGTGATGAAAGATTTTGAAACTCTAACAGTAAACAGAGCTACTGTAAGCTCACTCCTGCTTGGTATAAATGCTTGAAAATTATTTAGTTGAAAATATCCATTAGAAACGTAAAAGTAATCAAAAAGTAATCAGTTACTTTACTTTCATAAAGTAATTGAAAAGGTACACTACTTATTACATTTTAAATCGGGTCATTTGTAATCTGTAATCTATTACATTTCCAAAGTAACCTCCCCAACACTGCTGATGAGTCCCCAGCAGATTTTGTGTAATTCAAACATTAAGAAACAAAACTAAAGAGACAATTATTGTTTAATTTTATTATTGATTACTAATATGAAGTTTAATCGTAAGCTTGGCAAGCAATTTTGGAGAATTTCATTTTTCCCTATTCAAACAGAATGCCCGAGAGTTTAAAGATGGCCGCTGAGTGAAATGACTTGCCTTAAAGGGACTCTGGCGTGATATACAGTAGTATATGGCTTTCCCCCCACCTCTTTCTCCCTCTGTGTTTCTTCTTTCTCCTCCTCCATTGCAGCTCCTCATTCTCACTCATTATGAAATCAGGTGTGGCGCGCTCCTGTTTTACTGCCTCCTCTAAACCTTTAACCAAGAAATAAAAAAGCTGAGTGATGGCCCTCTGCTCCTCTAACTTTATTAATTAGAAACAGAGAAGTCATTGGCAGACCTCCAGGACCACAATAGATTTTTAGCTTTATCTTATACTTAAAGGAGATTTCCTTTCCCAGATGTGCAAGATTATGTCAGTCTTAACCAAATTTACAACAATCCGTGTCATGGTTAAACTTTACAGCATTAGAGCAAGAACTAAACAAGAACTAAAACTAAAAAAAGAAAATGGTCAGGACAATCATGTTGACTTGAGAAAGTCTTGCCTGTATATTTCAGCTGTTTTATAAGCAGCCATAGATATATGCATTAGATATTATCACATATGGACCCTGAGCATGAGTCAACAGCGCTGCCACATTTGTACAGTGCTCCCAGGACAAATGTCTTTCAACTGCACTAAAGACAATGTGAAGATGCTGGACTTTTGCTCTGCATATGGGTGTAGTAACGAGCAAACTAAGAAAACAAAGCACAAATGCAGAACACTTTATAGGTAAGATTCATAGGATTTAGTTTTGTACATTTTTGTATGTTACGAACGTTTGTGCTCAACAAGTAATGTTATTGATTATAATACAGTCTCTTACTGCACTGACCATGAGGCAAAGCAGCACCAACCTACACTAATACAAGGCTTATGCTAGTTTTGCTAAATAAAATCAGCAAACAATGTACGTGAAATATGACAACATGACGCCGAGGCCAGAAACGTGTATTATCGCCAGCTATAGATCAGTGATTTGTAAAACCATAATTAAAGACTTTTAGCAATAAGATAATAACCCACACGTTTCATTAGTTTTAACAAAACAAAAAAAAGAGCATGTTTAACATTTTGCTAGCATGAATTAGCATGCTGTTAGTACAACTCAAGCTGTTTAACATGTTAGCATGTTTTAACACCGTGATAGCATGACTTAGCACAATGCTAACATTTCAACTCACAGCTAATGTGTAATTGTTGCTAACATGTAAATATTTTAAAATGCAACAAGCATGAATAATGTGGATAAGGTGTTCTGAAGCATGTAGCATGTAGCTCATTTTTGGTATTTTTCTACCATGCTAGTGTAATTTAAGATTATATTATCATTTGCTAGGCTGGTTTTAGCTGGCAGACCAGCCTGGTTTAAGAGGGGTTTTAGCCATTTCCAGGCTGGTTTCCAGCCATTTCCAACCTGGTCTTAACTGGCTTGACCAGCCAAAACCAGCTATGTCCAGCTTAAACCTGGCTGGTCAAGCTGGTTTTAGCTGGTTTAAGCTGGTCATTTTCCAGCCTGACCATCCAAGACCAGGCTGGAAATGGCTGGAAACCAGCCTGGAAATGGTCAAAACCCTTCTAAAACTAGGCTGGTCGACCAGCTAAAACCAGTCAACCAGCTTAGGCTGGTTTAAGCAGTTTTTTTTCAGCAGGGTATACTGACTGATAATACGATAGCTAGTTTGCAGGGGCGGATTTAACCAATAAGTAAGGTAAGCAGCTGCTTAGGAAATCTGGGTCCCCAATAAATATCTAGAAATATACCTTTAAACTATATATAACATCGTTTTCTATCATATTTTGTAAAGTGAGAGTTAAACCAATACAATTTTAATATATATAAATATTACAACCAAATATAATATTATAATAATGTAATGTTATGTAATAATTTATATATATGTATTAGTTGTAAATTCATTTTAATGAAACTAATCATTTAAAACGTAGAGAGTGAGATTTAGTGATATAAAAAAACTGCAATATAAATAAAAATTAAGCTCACAACTTGGGCTGGGGTTGAGCCCCAAAATCCCTAAATCCGCCCCTGCTAGCTCGCTATCTTGAACTGAGTGAGTTAACTTAAATAGGCTACCCTTTAAGAAATAATGTTTGAAAGTTTTGTCTCCCTCGATATAAATACCACCACCATAACTACACTGTTTGAGACTCGCAGTTTGAGAATTAATATTACACACACACACACACGCACACGCACACACACACACACACACGCCTACCTTAAAGTTCAAACAGAAAACGCTAGCAAGGAGATAGCATTAGCCAAGCTTCAGGAAGTGCACCTTTGTCCTCTGCGCATTAGCATGTCTTTGCTCTTTTGCATTGCAGTGGCCATATTTCTAGCATATCAAATATACATGAAGACAGAAGCCCATAAAACAAGGGAATGAAATATATGGCAGCCGTGCTCTAACATGGCCGGCGCTGGTGGGTTACTATGGAAACAGGCCTTGCGGTGGTCAGATAAATGAGGCTGTTAAACATGGAAGCTTATAAAAGTATGTATAATGTATGGACCTTGTTTTAGTCTGGCAGCACATTATCGATCTCCGTTCGAAGAACCTTAATTATAGCGATGATTTAATTAGTCTTGTCCTGTTTCTCTGTATTTCCGTTGTCTGTTCGTTATAAAGAATGACTATCCTAACCAAAAGCATTGATCGTGTTGTGGCAAGTTGTATAAAACCTGATCCTTATGTCTGTTTAATTTCAACAGACGCATTCAAGAGGAGAACGGAGTCTATATATGTGTAGATATTTAATAAAGCCAGTTCATTAAAAAAAGTAAAGCCGGTTTATGTTCCAAAAGTAAGTATTTTATGTTATGAGTTCCCTTGGTCTGGTCTTGCTAAAGGCCAGACGAGTAAATCTCAGAGTTTGACCTTTTTTTTCTTTTGAAACATATAACTGAAGCATATAGGCAGTGTTGGGGAGGTTACTTTGGAAATGTAATAGATTACAGATGACAAATTACCCTATTTAAAATGTAATAATAGGTAGTGTACCTTTTCAATTACTTAAGGCGTCGTGCATCCCTGCTGAAAAATCCAGCTTAAACCAGACTAAGCTGGTTGGCTGGTTGTAGCTGGTTGACCAGCCTTGTTTTAGAGGGGTTTTCAGCCCTTTCCAGCCTGGTCTTAGCTGGTCAGACTGGAAAATGACCAGCTAAAACCAACATGACCAGCCTGGTTTAAGCTGGACATTTTGACTGGTCAAGATGGATTTAGGTGGTCATCTCCCAGCCTGACCAGCTAAGACCAGGCTGGAAATGGCTGGAAACCAGCCTGGAAATGGCCAAAACCCCTCTAAAACCAGGCTGGTTGACCAGCTAAAACCAGTCAACCATCCTAGGCTGGTTTAAGCTCGATTTTTTAGAAGGGATATAAAAAACAGGCAAAGCAACAGATTATTATTTACATATCCCAGATTTTTAAAGATTTTTTTTTAGATGTAACCCCATTTGTAATCTTTAGTATTTTTATAAGTAACTGTAATTTAATTAAACATTTTTTCTTAGTAACTGTAACAAATTACAGTTACATTTATTTTGTAATTAAATTACGTAATGCTGTTACATGTAACTAGTTACTCCCCAACACTGCTTATAGGATTATATGATAACATATGTAACAGTCATACAAAACTTAGTCAGTGATGCAGTGATATATACATACACATACATATATGGGGGGATCCATCATATTTAAATTATTAGATTGTACAGATTATTTTTTGTTGAATTATTAGAGATGTGTTTATAGCCTTTTTGTTTCTTGCAATTGAGGTCTAAGAATTATTAAATATTTTCAAATCTTTACAGAAAAAAATTAAGTAATAGTCATTACTTTTGCCTTGTGAATGTGAAACTTCCCAAGAAAAAATATGTTCAAAGCATTATTGAGTGTACCATAGCCAGATTAACAATAATAAAAAAAGAATCATGCATTCATCAGTTAATTATTTTGTAAAATGAATCAAAAATCAACCCTGAAACCTGTTTCCAAAAAATCATCAGAAAATTTACTAGTACAAAATAGATGTAAAAGACTTTCAGGCTCAGTGTTACACAAAGAACAATGTGGTGAAATGTCTTAATTTAAATTTAAAAAATGTATTTATAAATATATTGTAGGAATAGTACCCCTGTAATATTTTGAAATGAATTTCTTTTACCTTATTTGGGAGTAAAACCGTATTACTTGTTGACCAAATATCATCTATAAAAGGTAAAGAAAAATATTGTTTCTATTTCAATAATCTTGAATAAGACATTTTCTGATATAGAAGTTATTAAATTTTTTATCTAACGTACTGATACCACCAAGTAAATTTTTTTGAATTTGCTTTAAGACTGAGTTATAAGATGAATTTTCATTAAATAAAGCAGTTTATTACAGATGCTTTTTACAAACAAATTATAATAATTATGCAAAAAAAAAAAAAATACAATCCCTGAAGAAGAAAGAATTTCCTGATAATATAAATCTCACCACTGCTCTATTATAAATCTGAAACAAAAACGATTCCCTTGTCAAACCAATCTTTTTTTAAATATACTTCTGTTTTTATGCAACACATGTTGGTTATTCCATAGAATGCATGTATGTGGAGAAAAGTTATGTTTAAAGGCAATTTTCCATGCTTCTAATGATTGCTTGTGAAAGTTTGATAATTTAATGGGAAGTTTATTACATTTGTAGTCACAAGAAAGCAAAAAGTTTGATCCACCGCATTTTTCAAAGAAAAGATTTGGAATATAAAACCATAGTAAACTACTTTTGGATAGGTAGGGTTTTATCCAATTAATATTAAAACTGTGTTAATAGTTATAAAATCAAGAACACAGAGTTTGACCTTTGAAGAGCCTGTTTCTTTAAGACATTATCGAAACCTGCAGAGACTCGCATTTCTTAAGTTATATCCTTGATGGAGGCAAATTCAGTTGTTGGATATTGTACATATGGAGCTTTTGGCCCTCTAGTGGCTAAATAAAAAAACCCTGCATGTGGTTTACAAAAGATTTGATGTGATTGTGATTCAACTGTTCTGCATGATTAGATTACAGCATTGATGTACACATTACTCACATATGCATTTATATTCTGTATTTATTTACCCAATCTATTCGACCAGATTGATCGAGTCTTAAGACTGCAACTTTTTATTACCCAATGATGCACCCCAGATGATAAAAAAATATATTGTAGTATAGTAGAGCCTAAATACTGTGTTTTGGAACCACACTATAGTAAAATGTATTATACTCTATATTTCACAGTAGCATATTTACAATACTTTGTTAATGAATGCTACAGCATGTAGTAGCATTAACTCTTGTGAATGAGAACTAATAAATAATGTACTCAGGGTTGGGCAAAAATACATTGACATGTATTTTAAAATAAGATAGCCTTAAGTTAAGGTGTATCAAAAGAAACTACAAAATACAGCAGTCACAACATGTATCAAAATAAAATATATTTTGTATTTTAAAAAGACAGCAAAATACTTTTACAAAGAAGCATGACATTTCTCTGCATATTTTTCATTAATAGAACAATTTGATCAATCCCTTTCCCATAAAACTGACTTAGTGAGGTAAACAATGTTTGATAGCAAATGTGGCCAGTAAAACTGCCATCGACTCTGTACAATGATTATTCAACCTCTTAATTTTTTAAAAGGGTGTTAAATAAAGAGTTCATTTAATTTTTTTGTCCACTAAATTTGTAATAAATAATTTTTTATGCTATTGAACTCTTCAATGCTCAACGTAAAAACTGTATTAGGAGTTTTGATTATTAGATATTTGTGTTTCATATGTTGTGACATCTTAAGGCTCACATCTTTCCTGTTTATTAACTATTCAGTGCACCTACTGGCATTTGAAACAGCCAATGACGTATTGTAGGAATCGCCACTGTAGGACTTATTTTTATGTTGTTTGTTTTAACATTTGGCATCAGCAATCTATCCAAAACTACTATTATTTGTACAGTATACTCTTTCGCCTAAGATTTTTTCAATTCTTCTTTTAATGGAATGGTCAATAACGCCCCTGGTCTAATGCGCCACCTGGCTTGAGAAACCCGTTCTCAAAGACTTACTTTTAGTCTTTATTTGGGTAGCACACATATTCTGAATGCCTTCGGCAGAATTTAAATGAGCCATTTTATTGTAAGATGAGATGAATCTAGATTAAAAAATCTATCTATGCCCACCTAGTATAGTAACTACCAGTGTTGAGGATAACGCATTACAAGTAAGGCGAGTTACATAATAATATTACTTTTCTAAGTAACAAGTAATGCATAATTTTTAAAGAAATAAGTAATACTATGGTAACACTTTACAATAAGGGTGCATTAGTTAACGTTAGTTAATGCATTAGTTAATATGAATTAACAATGAATAACTCATCTTAGTTCATGTTAACTAATGCATCAACTAATGTTAACTAATGCACCCTTATTGTAAAGTGTTACCATTAATGGTAACATTTTATTTTGATGGTCCATTTGATTATTAGTAGACTGTCTGCTTAATATCTGTTTAAACTGCTCCTTCAACACATTTAACTGACTATAAGAAACTTTGCAAGTACATGTCAGCTTACCCTAACCCCAACCTAACAGTCTACTTATAATCTAATGAGAATTAGTTGACATGTAGATGCAATGTAACAAACGGACCATCAAAATAAAGTATGTCCTTATTAATTAGCTTAAAAAAATAACAAATTGCTGAATTAAAACTAGGCGGTTCATTCCGCTGTGGCGACCCCGGATTAATAAAGGGACTAAGCCGAAAAGAAAATGAATAAATGAATGAATTAAAACTAAAATCACAATGAATTACACATTCAATGAGAGAATGTGTTCATTATTTTGAATGCATCAAAGAAAAGGAAAAGGGGATTGTCTCAATGGACGGTGATTTTACTTAAGACAAATAATGCAAAAGTAGTAAACACATTGCTTTAAACATTTAATAATCTGTAATATACAGTATGGCATGTATAGCTTTGGGGTCAGGAAGTCCAAAACATTTTTTTGGATGTGTTTTTTTAAGTTAATTGTAGGTGTAGGTTATACAATGCTTTGTTAATTGCAGCACTCCTCTATAAAAAAAAAAGAGTTCTGAAAGAGATCAAGCCTCAGCCACTCGAAAGTAACATAATGCAGTAATTACCATAAAACCTAAGTAACGCAAAAATATTGTAATGCATTACTTTCAAAAGTAACTTTCCCCAATATTGGTAATTACTATAGTATTTTTAGCACACTATCAGGATTAAACAAAATGTAGATGTACAAAACAAACAGCCCATCATATGAAATATGAATATCATATAGAGTTGAAGTCAGAATTATTAACCCCCCCTGTTTATTTTCCCCAATTTCTGTTTAACGGATTTCTAAACATAATAGTTTTAATAAGTCTTTTCTAATAACTGATTTATTTTATCTTTGCCATGATGAGAGTAAATAATAATTGACTAGATATTTTTCAAGACACTTCTATACAGCTTAAAGTGACATTTAAAGGCTTAACTGGGTTAATTAGGTTAACTAGGCAGGTTAGGGTAATTAGCTATTGTATAAAGATGGCTTGTTCTGTAGACTATCACATAAAAATATAGCTTAAAGGGGGCAATTAATTCTGACATTAAAATGTTTCTTAAAAAATCAAAAACTGCTTCTATTCTAGACAAAATAAAACAAATAAGACTTTCTCCAGAAGAAAAAACATTATCAGACATACTGTGAAAATTTCCTTGCTCTGTTAAACATCATTTGGGAAATATTTAAAAAAGAAAAAAAAATCAAAAGGGGGGCAAATAATTCTGACTTCAACTGTAAGTATTAAAAGCAAGAAAGGATGACAATACAGAATTTGATGAGAAATTTCTTTATAAAATCGTAACATTTGGAAAACCATGTTCCAAAATACAGAAAATGAATTTAAAAAGAAAAAGGAGAAGCAGGCCAGACATGATGTGCAGACATCATTTAAAGGTATTAATAACACTTTGTATTTTCATTTGGACGTACAATAACAATTTCCGTAAGTTGTGCAAGGTGAAACGTTTTTTGCAAGGCACATACTGAGAGAAATACTAGACATATGCAACGAGAAGAAAATACAAACAATTGCTAAATGCTTATATATTTAAAAAGGCTTTGCTAATAATAAAAAAAAATTACTAGAAATAACACATCCAAGATGCTTTTGTAAAACCATAATTAAAGACTTTTAGCAATAAGATAATATAAAAAAACAAAGATCATTTTGTAAAATAAAAATGTGCATAACAAACACAAACCTAAATGACCCACACTGTTTCGTTTGTTTTTTAAACAAATAGACAAATTAAATGACAATATAGCCAGAAATAATGAAAATAATCAAACAGGTAATAAACACATTAAAAGCCACTAATAAAACCACTTTCATTAAAAAAAAAAATCTGCAATAAATGAAGGTAAACACTATTTGGGAAAAACAATAAAGAATATAAAGAACAAAAAAAAAACCACTCAGATATCTCATATTTAATTTACAAAACAAATGTTGAGTCTGTTTAATAATACAAAACTGTTTGAGTAATTCATAAGAACGTTAATATCCTGTGGCCTTTTTCAATTACATTTTGCCATGGACTGCTACATTTATACATTGGTCAAAACCGAACAGACACTAAAGGGTTAATGCATTTCTAAGGGCTTTAATCATGTCTCTAGAAATATGGCTGTGTTCCCTTGGTAATTACAACAGTTCTATGTGCACATGCGCATCGTATGAGGGAACATTTACATATAATCTGCACATTCGGCTTTGGTCTGAAAATGAAAGCAAATCCACTAAATCTACCACGTTTACTGCTGCAGGTCATATTTTACCCTGTCACGAATCCGGATCAGTGCATTTACACAAAGCTGCTACCTTTATGATCTCTGCAGATTTGTCCAGCACGCTGTGGTAAATTTTGGTGTGAATCTGTGGAAATAATCTCACCTTGCACACATCTAAATATCGACTGATCATTATACATAAAAACACACTCGTCCATTATGTGAGCGGTAAAAAAAAAAAACATCACTGACGAAAAATGAAACAAGGATAAATAATAAGCAATAAATAAAAGAACATTGATAGCCTTTGATGCGTATATTAGAAAATATTTTAAGAGAACAACGTTGTGGGAAAAAGTGAGATGTCCTCGTGTTGTAATGAAATAAAAGTTTCAGCGGTAACACTTTACAATAAGTACATGAATTATGTTGTATTAATATGTAAGCTAAACATTATTATGAATTAATGATGAGTTAATGCATGCGCTAATCATGAACTAACTTTAACTAGACCATGAGTCACAAGAGTTCTTGTGTGAACAACGGCTACCTTAATACTTGTTAGTACATGCTTAATTTAAGCATTACGATCTCATGATATGTTAATGTATACTTTTATAATGACTTTACTTGCAGGGGCACATCATCATTAACCCATTCTTAACTACTCATGGACTCCCTATGCATGAATTTATGCATGGCTTTACTTATGCATGACTTTACTTGTAGAGGCACATCAGCATTAACCC
>CAIGQZ010031698.1:2235506-2261741 GCA_903798205.1 Danio tinwini | reverse complement strand
CTTTACTTGTAGAGGCACATCAGCATTAACCCATTCTTAACTACTCACGAGTTTCTTATGCATGACTTTACTTATGCATGACCTTACTTGGAGGGGCACATCAGCATTAACCCATTCTTAACTACTCATGAGTTTCTTATGCATGACTTTACTTATACATGACTTTACTTGGAGGGGCACATCAGCATTAACCCATTCTTAACTGCTCATGAACTCTGTATGCATGACTTTATGCATGACTTTACTTATGCATGACTTTATTTGGAGGGTCACATCAGCATTAACCCATTCTTAACTACTCATGAGTTTCATATGCATGACTTTACTTATGCATGATTTTACTTGGAGGGGCACATCATCATCAACCCATTCTTAACTACTCATGAGTTTCTTATGCATGACTATATGCATGACTTTACTTATGCATGACTTTACTTGAAGGGGCACATCATTATTAACCCATTCTTAACTACTCTTGAACTCCCTTTGCACATTCATCTAGTGTGTTTACACTGAATAATAATAGAAAAGTGTTCAGTCAACAGTTTAAACACAGGAGCTCATGAGTAATTAAGTATGAGTTAATGGTGATGTGCTCCTTCAAGTAAAGTCATGAAATAATTATTCATTAACAGTTCACGAGTTCATCTTGGTTACATGTAGCTTAAACCTAAATGTTAATTAATACATTAATTAACAACACGTATAACAAGTAATTAAGGTAGCTGTTATTCCAACGCAATCTCAAGACAATTGGTTACTTTTCGATTTAGTGGCTAATTCGTATAAATTTGTATGATCTAATTCGTACAATTTAGTACGATTTGCTCATCGCCCAATGACGGTTGGGTTTAAGGGCGGGGTTGGATGCCACGCCTCCTTTTTAAAATTGTACATTTTCATATGACTGAACTCATACAAATTTATACAAATTAGCCACTAAACTGACAAAATACTTTGTTTTCTCGTTAGATCAGGCTGGTTATTCACACATGAACTCTTATGACTCATGTTCTTGTTAAATTTAGTTTATAATTAGCGCGTGCCTTAACACATCATTAATTCATAATAAAGTAATGTTTATTTTACATATTAATACATTATTCATGTACTGTTATTGTAAAGTGTTACAATACGTTTCAGCTAAAGTACACAAATATACGTGTCTAAAATATGCGTATGGCTCTGTCGTGAAGGTCTGACTGTGTGTCTGTGCGGTCAGAAGCTTATGAGTTTGATTTGGTAACACTGTTCTGTTATGAATGGAGGTATAATGTTGTTTTCAGTGGTGTGCACAAACCTCATAAAGATTATTGTGACCCTGGATTACAAAACTAGTCAGCTTTATTAATAATCTTTGCATTGATGCATGGAACATAACTCCGTGTCTTAACTACACACAAGTTGACATACACGCATTAAAACCTTGTTTTTTCAGTTTTTGTCTTAACCATCTGCAACAGTGATGCTCAAAATGTCTATTTTCTATTTTAGGTAGTAACGTCAGGTGACCAAAATTCAATGCCTAGCCAGCATCTAAGGACAATGTTATTTTGACGTCCAATAACGATGTCAGATGACGTTGATATTTGGTTGATTTTAGGTTGTGTTAGAAAATTTGCAAAAATCCAACATTGGGCCAACATCTTTAACCAACGTCATATTGACGTCAAATATTGACATTTATTCATCAGGTATTGCAACCAAAATCCAATGTTTGATAGATGTTATAGTGGTAACGTCCAAACAACGTCAAGCTGTAACATTATTAAACGTTGATATTTGGTTGATTTTAAGTTTGGATGTAGGACATTGACGTCAGGTTCTGATTTCATGTTCTGTCGTCATGTTGACGTCCTGTGCCTGCAATGATCACCTCAGTTATTAGTGTAAGTTTAAACACCATTTTACGTGACATTTATTGTTGTTCTACTGAAAGCAGCAGCAAAAATTTCACCTCATATCTTAAAAAAAAAACCTAGCAAATGGTTTGAAAATGAAAGTCTGAGGCCCCGTTTACACTAATGCGTTTTTGTTTTGAAACGGCGTTTTAGATCAAAAATTATCCTCGTCCACACTAGCGTTTCATCTAGCGTTTCTAAACATATCTCCGTCCAAACTACTCCACCAAAAATGTATATCACGTGACCATTCGCGCACTCTGGGAATGCGCATTCAAGTATAAACAGGAAGCATGTGTCTCGCTCGGCATTTGGTTATTGTTAGTCAACAAGCGCTGGTTGAACGATGAATGCGAGCGATTAGCGAGCGCTCGAATAATAGCTTGCCTCTTGCGAATATATGCAGCTGCTGTATTAAAAAAGGCAGAGTTTAACTGCACAATGGTGTCTAAAACGGACATCAGTGCAAACAAACGCTCACATTTCTGTGTCCATGTTGTTGTTTACAGTGAAGGCTGGTCTGCCGTCTTCCGGTAGCGTTATAGTCATGTGATAGGAGCTTGACAAATAAAGGAAGGATGCACAATGATCTAAAAGCCCCAATCAGGTAGCGAATGTCCATCCACCCTGAGACGAGGCAGCAGCGTTTTAGAATGAAAACGGCCTCTCCAGCATTTTCAAAACGCTCCGATTTTGGGGCTCGAAAACTCCGGCGTAGTGTGGACAGATGGCGTAACCGTAGCAAAACTTGTGCGTTTTAAAACGAAAATGCATTAGTGTAAAAGGGGCCTGAGACTCAGCCTATGTAGTACTTTTAATGATCTCAAAAGGTTATGTATTAATTATATTATGACCCTAACCATTTCGTCAGGAGTGCAGTGGTTCATTTTTAAATGAATGGCTGCGCAGTGATTGGATCAACCAGCTCTATCTTATGAATTAATGCAAAAAGACTGAAAAAACACGCCACTGTATATTTGCGGCCATTCATTCCACACAGAATTTGCGCATTTACCTCATGGCCGTGACATTGCTTCAAATTTTCTTTTTAAATCTGAAGAACAAATTTGCTCTAGGCTAAACAATGCAAAAATATCCAATTTTCACTCAATAGTGAAATGTAGGTGTCCTAATAGTGCTTTTATCAACGTGCTGGGTTTCATGACCCTTTAAATGTTTCTGTTGTGTCTCATCGCATGGTGCATACAGACAAATTGCTCATTGCTGGAATTTTGTGGCGTCGCCTGTAGTTCGGACACGGCGTAAGACTTAACATTATCAACATTTGATTTATTCATTTAAATGTACTGCAAAAGAAAGCGCACAAAATAAAAATAAATCAGGTTTTGAAAGTTAATTTGAATTTAATTTTTAACCACAACTGATAAATCTTTCCTATATGTTATGTTATATATAACATTTTTAGTCAGTCTCATACTCTATATGCTTTTGTCGAAATTATCTGTTAACATTAGTTCAGCTTATTTAACTAACAATAGTGGAATTACCAACATGTCATTGTTGTACATTTTAGGTTACACTAAGCCTATTTCCAATTAAAACAGTAGATGTATGCATTTTTGTCTTTTATTAACATAGCAATGGAGTTTTGGGTGCCTACAAAGTGCATCTTTTGAAAGCTGACATATTAATTTTGAGTAAATGAGTAAATTCTTTGGTTTAAGTCATCATTTTCAACATTCAGTCTTTGGTATGCTTTTCTTTGAGGAACTACTATTTTAAAATGAAGTTTTTATTATTTCTGAGCATGAAAACTTTCAAGTTATATTATATTTTTAGATTTTTGTTAGGGAGAATGTGTTTTTCCCTTTTAGTTTGGCTGAAATAATATAAAAAATGTATATTATTGCCTTTTCTTTCTTGTATTTAATTTTGTGTTGTCACTCGTCACTTTATGTACACTGGAAGCTTCTGTTGCCAAAGCAAATTCCTTGTGTTTGTGAAGCACACTTGGCAATAAAACTGATTCTGATTCTGATATATAAATAGTACAATTATTTTGACGCTGAAAGCATTGTTTTGTGCACACCACTGCTTATATTTGCTGAGATGTTCGGCTCATATCGGACACATTACTCTAGAGTTCTTGCATTGAACACATCACTGTATTATTGCTTTTAAAACCTAATCAATAACGTCTCTAGATCCCAGAGTAAGATGTATTTCAGCTTTTAAAATGTAATTTTCTTTTAATAAAATGTGTGTGAAAAGTGCAGGCATGATCTGACCCATGAGAAGTAAGTGTAGATCAGCTTTGGTCCTCGATTTGCCCTGAGTGAAAGATTAGATTTATTGAATTTGATGAATTATGATGAGCTAATGTTATAGATCTAAACCTAAATGTTCATGAGTATTAATTGAAACATTTGATGGTTATAATCTGCTAATGCCCAGAACGCTAAAGTCTACAAATTCATGACTGTATACACTGTAAAAAAGTATCCGTAAATTAAGTTTTTCATATTTTGTGATTCATGTTTTCATTTATTTATGCTTTTGAATTGCATTATGGGACTTTGATCTTTCCTTTGACAACTTTTGATGTTGAAAAGTAAAAAAAAAAAGTACTTTTATTAACATCTTAATACTTTAGAGTGATGTATCATGGTGTAAATTACAATACAAAAACCTGCTAATAAACTGCTAATGTACTTTCTGTTTTTTAACAAACTTAATTATAATACTTTACTTATTATACAAAATATAGGGCCTTATCATACACCCGGCGCAATAAGGGGCAAGATGTGTTTGGCACGTTTTATTGCTATTTTCAGACCAGCGCAACTGTCATTTTTACGTTTTGAATCACACTGTTTAAACAGCAAATCCATTTGAGCCATGGGTGTGCCAGAATCTGCATTTGTATAATATTATTATTAGCAGTATTATTTATTAAATGCATATTTATATTTGCTTTAATAAGCACAAGTTTAGATTCGTGTACCTGTGGGGTTTTGAAGACGTCTGCATCACCATATGGGGCATAAGAACAGGAACGTGTGTTTGGATATTACTCAGTTGTTTGAGCACACTTTATTATTATTGTTCATTTATTACTTTGCTGGAGATTAGAACTGAATTTAGAAATAGTTTTGAAGCAAATCTTTGCACTTAAACAAAATTAAATATGTGGGCTAATAGATGTGTTCAGTGGAGTGAGTTTCCACCATTTCCTCACTCCACCAAAGTAAAGGCCGGTGCACACCGGGACGCTTTTTGTTTGTGTTTTCTGTTGACGTTTAACGCCTCGTGACTAAATAAAGGGTGCCAATGTGATCATGCACAACAACGCGCAAAACAGCAGTTGTAAAAGCGTAATATTTTAAGAAACACTTCATGCTCGTTTTTTTGTTTTGACAAACAATATCAGCAATCAGATTGGCACGTTTGTTCACGTGCACGGAGCTGCTGAAGTTACAGTAAACAGCACTTGGAGGCGCTCAAGAGGAAAACTGTCAGTGCGAGCGCACATTGAAGAAGATGCCTAGAGGCGATATAAACATGGAGCTGCTTATTGCACTGGTAAACAATAATCATTTCTTCATCGCTAGAGCTGGAGCTGCTACTTGAACCATCCATGCGTGTTCGAATCACCAGTAACTTTAACAACAAGCGTGTCAACTTTCTGTCTTCTTCTTCTGTGTTACGAGTGGGTGTCAGAAGCTTAAAGTTGTGTAGCGCCATCAAACGTCAAGGAGTGATTTTGCATACTCTTCTGCACGACGCTAGTGAAAATCCCTTAGGTTTGAATCCGGAAAAACGTCTCGAAAAACACTGACGATAAACGCGAACGAAAAGCGTCCCGGTGTGCATGAGCCTTAAAGGAGTAAAGTAAAGTGAAAGTAAAGAGGCTGAATGGAGGAGGCTCGTTCTTTATCCTCGCGCTGCAGATGCTCTGTTTAACTGTTTTCTCACTAGTGAAGCGTTCAGTTTTTACACTTACAAAGTCCACCATGTAAAAAGCAAATGCACCATGAAGCGGCGCAACTGACTTTTAAAGGGAAAAGAAGATGAGACTCTGATTGGTTTAATGCATGTTATGCTCAAAACAAACCCAGATCTCATTAAGAGAATAAGCACAACCCTGTTAGACCATGCGCTGGGGCGCAGAGCACATTTTTTCATCCATAAAATAGCAAAAGTGGATTCGGACTCGCCCTTAATGTTTGTTAAAATAGAGCACATAGACTCAAACTACTAAAGTCACTTTGTTAAACTGCAGAGCTGAATTTTCAACACCAAAAGTCGACAGAGCAGAGATAAAAGTCCCACAATGCAAATTCACAACTATAAATAAACCGAATATCACAAAATGTTCATTAATAGATTTTTTGTTTTACAGTCTAGGATTGTGGACTCTAAAACGGAGGTTTAACAAAAGGCATGTCATCATTAACATAAAACAAAAACACACTGAAAAAAAGCGCAGAGTTGTTGAAAAGTATGAATACACAAAAATATATAACAGACAACGCAAACATCAAGAGTACAAAGTAACATTCTGCAGTAAATGTGTGTGTAGTCCACTGACCTGAATTGGCCACTCATGTAATTGTGTGTGTTGTTTTTTTCTCATTGATAGTTTTGATTTTGCGTCCACATGCAGTCATGTTTCCCTTAGAGGACAAAGGATTCGGGATGCTTTCTCAAACATCTCCAAATGAAGTACAAAATATGCATATAACAAGTAACTTCCAGATATGGCACCAATGGCTTTACTTTCTCAGGTCTTGCACTGTTCATTTCCCACTTCGAGAAACACTGAAGTATAAGTGTTGGCATGTTCCTTAGGTCTGTTTATGTGATTTTACTTTTAAAGCTTTCGGATAAGTTGAGGTATGGTAGCTTATTTCTACTGTGGAATAAAAATATATATAATCATAAAAGGTAATTGCAACCTTTATATATCCTCTAATTATGAATTAGTTTACAATAGCAGGGGTCACACTTTACAATAGGGATTCATTAGTTAATGCATTTAGTAACATGAACTAGTAATGACTAAAACTTGTGCAGCATTTATTGCTGATAGTTTAACATCTACTAATGCATTATTACCATCCAAATTCTTGCTTGTTAACATTAGTTAATGCACCTTGAGTTAACGAACTATCAATCAACAATTGTAGTTTCATTAACTAACGTTAGCTGACATGAATAGATACTGTAATAAATGTATTGTTCATTGTTTGCTATGCATTAACTAACATTAACTAATACAACCTTACTGTAATGTGTTACCACTGCAGGTTTATTTCTTGCAAATGCAAGTTCTAAATTCACAACTGCAATTTAAAATCTAATTGAAATTAAATTGAAATCAACATTTCTGTTTTTGCACAGAGTTCTGAGCTTTCGTCTTTTCTCAGAATGGACAATTTGCCACAATTATGATCTTTTAACAACATTTCTTCAGAATTTGGTATTGCATTTCTGACTTTTAATATCACAATTTTGGATATACATTGTTTGCACAATAATTTTTGTTTCATAATTGTGACTTTTTGTTTTACAATCTTGACTGCATGAAATACAAAAGTGAATTTTGAATTTGATTAAAATCTTCATAATTGCGACAAATGTTGAATTATAAGAATAGATAAATAGCTCATACTTATTTTTTTTCCTAACAATTGCGAGTTAATAGCTCAAAATTTAAGAACTGCAATTTAAACTCAGAAAAAAAGCATAATTGTGATATGAAAAGTTGCAAATACATTGTATTATAATTATTAGGGATGCACCAATACCATTTTTTAAAGACCAAGAACAAGTACCGATATTTTTTTCTTGTGCTCACCAATACCAATACCTTTTTGGGCGATATGGCGGTTTTCCAAGTAATGACTCAGTGACCAGTTATTTTAGGACAGCTTCTTTGTAATTACAATAAAGTACATGACCTCAGTTTTGGGGCTGATACCGATCAGTACCATTATCTATACTATTATCGTTGCCATTATCAGTACCATTATCGGTACCATTATCAGTATTATTATCGATACCATTATCGGTACCACTATCAGTATTATTATCGATAACATTATTGGTACCATTATCCTATTATTGGTATTATTATTGGTACCATTATCAGTACCATTATCGGTACTATTATTGGTACCATTATCGGTACCATTGTCAGTACTATTATCAATACTATTATCGGTACCATTATCGGTATTATTATTGGTACCATTATCGTTACAATTATTAGTTCTATTATTGATACCATTATCGGTATCATTATCAGTATTTTTATTGATACCATTATCGGTATCATTATCCCATTATCATTACCATTATCCTATTATTGGTACCATTATCGGTATTATTATCGATGCCATAATCGGTAAAATCATCCCATTATTGGTACCATTAGCGGTACTATTATTAATACCATTATCGGTACTATTATCAATACTATTATCCCATTATCGGTAACATCATTGGTACCATTATCTGTACTTATTTTGATACCATTATCAGTACCATCATTGGTACCATTATCGACACTATTATCGGTACTATTATCGATACCATTATGCCATTATCAGTAATATTATCCGTACCATTATCTTTACTATTATCGATACCATTATCGATACTATGATCGATTCCATTATCAGTACCATTATCCTATTATCGGTATTTGTGCATCCCTAATTATGATAATAATTTTTTTATTCTACAGCAAACGTCCATACTGATGGAAACTAGATGTGCAAAGTTGTGTATGTTTATCCTATACTCTTCGTCTGAATGCTAAAACAAAATCAGTTTGTCTTCTCGGATCATATGTGTGTGGAACTCAGTGTTGTCCGCAGTTTTCTGCTTGTCTACATACGGTCCTCCATTAGTCACTGCGCTCTCCCTGATAAGCTCTTTCTGGCTCCGGCCGAGTCCAGCTCTTCATCCTCACTGTCTGCTCCTCGGTCCCGGCCGTCCTCCGCACACTCGTCCTCCTCTTCATCTTCATCCTCCTCCTCCTCATCCCGCTCACGTTTGATGTTCGGGATGGCTGGCGGCGTCGGGACGACTGCAGTGGCACCGGAGTCATTAGAGTCGCTGCTGTCCTCAAAAACCTCCGGATTCTCCAGCATCTCTCTGATCAGAGGAGGCATTGGGCCCGGGATCTCCATCTTCAGGGTGATGGCACGCTCCGCTCCTGACACACACACACATTTGTTTTTGTGAATTGTATGGACATTACATACAGTTGAAGTCAAAATTATTTGCCATCCTGTTCCTTTTTATTTCTTTTTCAAATATTTCCTAAATGATGTTGAACAGATTCAGGAAATTTTCACAGTATTTCCTATAATATTTTTTCTTCTGGAGAAAGACTTATTTGTTTTATTTCGGCTAGAATAAAATAAGTTTAATTTTTTTTTAAAAACAATTTTAAGGTCAAAATTATTAGCCCCCTTAAGAAAAATTTGTTTTAGATTGTCTCCAGAACAAACCACTGTTATACAATGACTTCCCTAATTACCCTAACTTTACTCTAATTAACCTAGTTAAGCTTTTAAATGTCACTTTAAGCTAAATACTAGTATCTTGAAAAATATCTAGTAAAATATTATGTGCTGTCATTATGACAAAGATAAAAGAAATCAGTTATTAATTTTATTAATTAGTAATTATAAATTAGTTATTATTAGTTATTAAAACTATTATGTTTAGAAATAAAAAATCTTCTTTTAATTAAACAGAAATTGTGGAAAAATATAAAGGGGGGCTAATAATTTAGGAGGGGTAATAATTCTGACTGTAGGTTTCCATCGTTTTTATACTGTATAAACTGTACGTAGTTCATTTTGTGGCCCATACAAACGTTGCTCACCTTTAGTGCTGATGCCCCGCAGGTCGGTGACTTTCATCAGCATTCGGGGGAACATGTGAGGTTTGTTGGGACGGCGGCGGCGAGCGTAGATCTTCAGTGCCTCCAGCAGCGGCTCCTGCAGCTGATCCACACGGTGAGGCTCTTCCAGGTCCATACGGTCTGTGCATTTAAAACAGTCATACAACCTTAATGTATCGCATATCAAATATCGCATTATATAAAATGCTACTACTGCCTTTTTTGTCAATATCACACAGCTATAAACAGTGTTAGGGGGTAACGCGACTAACGTAATAATGGTACTTTCTAAGTAACACCTAAAGTAATGCATTACTTAAAAAAAAAAAGTGATAGTATTTGAGTTACTTTTCTTAAAAATGTAACGCGAGTTACTTTTTTTAGCTTAATTATAGCTTTAAAAAATAAATTGCTAAATTAAAACTAACTCAAGAAAAACTCAACAGTAACAAAACGCATTATTTACCGTAAAAAGTAACTAAGGAACTCAACTAGTTACTTTTTTAACGAGTAACTCAATATTTTATTGCTTTACTTTCAAAAGGAACTTTCCCCAACACTGGCCATAAGTACACAATACTAACATAAGTACACAAAGATCTGTCCCAGCTGGCACAGGACGTCAACATGATATCAGATTGACGTTGTACACCCACTGTCACCCAATGTTGACAGGTATGACACTGTCCCTTTTTGTCAAATAAATTCAATTAAAGAGCAGGAGTATAGATGCATCAGTACCTCCACATATGAGGCAGATGGCGCTGAGGAGCCCTGTCTCTGTGTCATCCATCTCCAGAGGCAGGAGCTGCCCGGCGAATGCAAACACCAGGTCTGTGAGCGGCCCGAAGCCGGCATTGTGCATCTGTGTCCTGTTGAGGGTCAATCCGTCTGAAAATGTCATGGTGTCCTGCTCAGGAGTGTAGCGAGTGCAGATCCGCAACATCTGCATGCAACATTCAAAGTCAACCATCGCTACACTTTCATTTAAAGGGGACCTATTCTGCCCCTTTTTTACAAGATGCAAATTAAGTCTTTGATGTCTCTAGAGTGTGTGTGTGTGTGTGTGTGTGTGTGTGTGTGTGTGACGTTTCACCTTAAAATACCACACAAATAATGTTTTATAACTCTCTGAAACTGACCCCTTTAGGCTTTGATCGTAATTGTGGCATTTTGGTGACTGTCGCTTTAAATTCAAATGAGATTGTGCTCTTTTACAAAAGAGGGCGGAGCTACAAACGCCTGTGCATCAGCATAGTGGCAGATACAAAACAGGATTAATGCTAAACTCCACATCTATAATCCTCTTAGTCTATGCTGACATTATCTTCAGCAGCTTAAAACTCTAATGGCTAATGGACAGATGGCTGCTTCTCACTCAGGGCTGCTGTTTATGCTAATGAGGGAGAGATGGTCACTAGTGGGTGGGACATTGTTGGAGACAATTTCTTCAGACGAGCTTTTTTTCTAAACCCGTCATTCAATCTACAGTATTTTTATCACTTACTGCATGTAAATGTATGTAGATATTATTCAGCATAGTAGCATTAATAATTGTTTAATAGAAAAAATATAAGAGTGTAAATAGTATTGTGTTTTTTATATCAATTTCAGTAATATTATTGAATAATATGCTAATGTTTAGATGATTTGCATACAGTACAAATTTTAAAGTAATATTTTCTGTCTTTTTGTGGATGTATTCTTTACAAGAGCTACTGTAGCTTTCTTTACCAAACAAGTGGTTCTAATTGGATTTGCATTGTAGACCTTAAAATAAAGGTAAAGAATAATAATAAATAATAATAATAAATGCTGTTAAAAAAATCTCACTCTATACATACTATATATATATATATATATATATATATATATATGCTGTTTTAATGGCGCCAAAGAGGATATTTCCCACAATGCAACTTTAAACTACAGTAACATAACTATCATAATTCATAATACAGTTAAAGGTCCCATGAAATTAATAAATCAATAAAAATTAATTTTTTAGTATTGTTATTTTTTTAAGCTATATATAAGCTCCAAAATGCTTGATTAAAAGATATAAACTTGATATAAACATGTAAAACTTGTAGTTTGTCACTGCATAAATGGATCAAAGGTTTTATTCACTTCAAACTTCAGTTCCTCCCCAAATCGTAACCAATCAAATGCTCTCTAGTGTCTGGCATGCCCCGCCCCCTTCTTCTCATTGGCTTTTCATTTGATGCGCTTGAGCTCAACCACTCTCACTGGCAGAGCTGCGATAACACAAAACTCTATTGGCTGTTTTTACAAAAGAGGAGGAGCTACACTGTCTCACCCTCTCGTTTCTCGATTACATCAAACGCTGAATAAAAATGCACATTTCAAAGCACTTCACGGGAGCTTTAAATACTGTTTAATTGACAACACTCATTAACAGTGGACTGCTGATTAAAAGTTCTCAACATAAATGAGTACAGCACATTTTGAAAACTAATATTTCTATCCATTTCTCAGGGAATATAGGTCATATATTTTGGTGCATTTGAACAAAACAGATTTATTAAACGGATATATTTATTAAAATAATATTTTGGTCACAGAACATCTTTAGAAATAGAAAGATAATACATTTAAATGTATTGAAATATTGGAGGGGGGGGGGGTGACAAACTACAAAATTTCAACAAAACATTATACATTTCTTGTTTCTCTTGAATTTTGCTCCTTTTAAATTTCGTATTTAATATTTTCCCCTAAAATACATTTGGGTACTCATTTTCATAAGTTATTTTGTTTGATAAGCTTCAGATTTGGCAAGAAAATATTAATCTAAATGTCAGATTTGTGAGGGCTTTACTCTATGTTTGGCATAATGTAGGTGTTTTTGTTACCAGTATATCGAGGCAGGCAGATTTGAGTAAAGTGATCTGGTCTGCGATAGTGAGCGAAGTAAATCCTGGCAGACGTTTGGCGAAGTCCACTATCTTTATAATGCACTTTGTGGAGAGCTCACTGAATTTATCCCACAGTCCCAGATCCAGCTGAACCCTGTGATCTGCACTAGAGTTCTGAAACAGAGAGGAAAACAGCAGTAAAACACCAGAACATACACTTCTGCAGGGTGGCTCAGTGGTTAGCAATGTCGCCTCACAGCAAGAAGATCGCTGGTTCGAGTCCTAGCTGGCTCAGTTGGCGTTTCTGTGTGGAGTTTGCATGTTCTCCCTGTGTTGGCGTGGGTGTCTTCCGGGTGCTCCGGTTTCCCCCACAGTCCAAACACATGCGCTATAGGGGAATTGATGAACTAAATTGGCCGTAGTGTATGAGTGGGAAATATTTGATAAAGAGAAAATTATTTCACAGTAGGGTTAATACTTTAAAGTCTTCCACTATATACTGTTATGGCAGTATTTACACTGGTAGGGCTGGTCTGGACATTCAGCACAGTTCTGCTCCTGCTAGTGCTTATGAATCTCTTGTGGTGGTGAATTATGAGGACATTGTTGATGGGTTTAGGGGTAGGGTGGGGTTAGGCCAATAGAAAATACAGTTTGTACAGTAGAAAAAACACAGAAACCTACATAATGTCCCCACAATTCACAAAAAAACAAACGTGTGTGTGTGTGTGTATGTGTCAGTGTGGACATGAATGTTCTGCAGACTCACAGTTGTGTATTTCCCCAGCTGACAGAGCGAAGGGAAGGTTTCTCTGTGTGCTTTGCTGACTTTATTAACCAGTTCCTCTAGTTCTCCACTCAGCTCGTAGCTTTCAGGAAGAACCACCTCCTCTTTTACATCCTTCTTCTTCTTATTCCTGTCGTTCCGCACCGCTAGAAGAACAACAACACTGAATGAAGACAAGCACGAGTGTTCAAACACACACATCAAATGCAAAAAAACAAAACCAAAATCATGCTGAAACCAGAGCTGATCGGAGGTCAGTCATGGGGCAGAATGTCAAATTTATTTATTTGTGGAAAACAGGTTATAAACTCAGCGGCCACTTTATTAGGTACACTTTACTAGTACTGGGCTGGACCCCCTTTTGGCTTCAGAACTGCCTTAATCCTTCGTGGCATAGATTCAACAAGGTACTGGAAATATTTCTCAGAGATTTTCATCACGCAGTTGCTGCAGATTAGTCACACTGCACATCCATGATGCCAATCTCCCGTTCCACCACATCCCAAAGATGCTCTATTGGATTGAGATCTGCTGACTGTGGAGGCCATTTGAGAACAGTGAACTCATTGTCATGTTCATGAAACCAGTCTGAGATAGTTTGTGCTTCATGGCGCGTTATCCTGCTGGAAGTAGCCATCAGAAGATGGGTAGAATGTGGTCATAAAAGGGATGGACATAGTCGGCAACAATACTCAGGTAGGCTGTGCTGTTGACACGATGCTCAGTTGGTACTAATGAGTTACTGTTGCCTTTCTATCAACTGGAATCAGTCTGGCCATTCTCGGCTAACCTCTGGCATCAACAAGGTATTTGCGCCCACAGAACTGCCGCTCACTGGATATTTCCTCCTTTTCAAACCCTAGAGATGGTTGTGCGTGAAAACCCCAGAAAATCAGCTGTTCCTAAAATACTCAGACCAGCCCGTCTGGCACCAACAACCATGCCACATTCAAAGTCCCTTTAATCACCTTTCTTCTTGGGTTTGAACTGCAGCAGATCGTCTTGACCATGTCTACATACCTAAATGCATTTGAGTTGCAACCATGTGATTGGCTGATTAGAAATTTGCATTATTGAGCAGGTGTACCTAATGCGTTAATACAGTATACACTATTAGAGTTACAGTGGTTTCACCTTCTTTGGACATGCCGACCTCGAAGCACTTCTGCAGTCTGCAATACTGGCAGCGGTTGCGCGTCACCTTGTTGATCTGGCAGTTTTTGTCTCTGTGACAGGTGTACACCATGTTCTTCTGAATACTGCGGCGGAAAAAACCCTATTGCACATACCAGAGATAAAAACAGAAACACAAGTGCACTTAAATTCACCATTCACATTTAAATATAGGCTTTGATTTCATAAAAAAATTCTTTGTTTAATATTAGGGATGATATTTCTGCATTTCATCACCTTAGCCAGCGGAGGGCGCTGTCGTTTATGAAGGAACCAAAGAATTTAATGTAGAATAGACAGATATATTTGGTACACACTATTTACAGTAATAATCATTAGATTATTTACAAAAGATACCAATAAAGAAAAACAAATAAATATCAATAGGTTATCTGATATGAGGATGGATAATAAAGAAATTTCGAGGGAAGAGTGCAAAATAAAGAAAGATAACAGCGATTTATAGATTTTATATGCAAATTGTATACATTTTGAGCGCTTTCTTGTAAAGTGAAATGGGAATTGTAGGTTATTATCTCTTGCATAAATGCTACAATGATGGGTTTGCAATTAGAAAATGTTGAGGTCAATATTATTAGCCCCCTTTGAGCTATATTTATTTTAATTGTCTACACAACAACCCATTATACTGTGACTTGCCTAATTATCCTAGCCTAGTTAATCCTCTAAATACTAGTACCTTAAAAAAATCTAGTCATATATGATGTGCTGTCATCATGACAAAGATAAAAGAAATCAGTTATTAGAAATGAGGTATTAAAACTATCATGTTTAGAAATAAGAACTTGGGGAAAATATAAAAGAATATAAATTTAACAGGATGGCTAATAACTCTGAATTCAACTGCAATATTTGCTACAACCCCAAATTAGAAATAGTTGGGACAGTATGTAAAGCACAAATAAAAAAAGAAAGTATTGATTACTAAATTTTACTTTGACTTTTATTTTGATTGCAGACAATATGAACACAAAATATTTCATGTTTTGCCATCGAATTTCTGGGCTCGGAGGCATCTGGGATGGACCATCACACAGTGAAAACTTGTACTGTGAATCAGTATTTCCAGCCTGATCTCATGAGGAAACGTAAGTATTTTACATTTTGTCAGTTTAGTGAGTTCAGTCGTACGAAAATGTATGATTTTAAAAAGGAGGCGTGGCACCTAACCCCACCCCTAACCCCAACTGTCATTGGGTGCAGGGCCGGAGCAAACCGAACTGCCACTCTAGGCAATGGACTAGCACGCCGCCCTCAACCCGAAAGTGAAAACGAACCTGACCAGTTCATAAAGTGAGGACGGGGGGTTGATGTTGCAGATGAGTCAGTACGTTGGGTTGGGTGGCGGGGAGCGTTTGCCGCCCTCACTATTATGCCAGACCCCTATTATGCAAGTAATCTGTTGATGTTGTGGATGAAAGTCAGTACGTTGGGTTGGGTGGCCCTCATTATTATGCCGCTCTAGGCGTCCGCCTAGGTCGCCTCTATGGCCTGCCCTGATTGTGTGATGAGCAAATCGTACCTATTTGTACGAATTAGATCATACGAATTCACACGAATTAGCCACTAAATCAAAAAGTTACGAATTGCCATGAGATTGTGTTGGTATTTCAGGTATCGTTTGGGAGAAATGGATGCTGTGTGCTTCGGATCAAAGAAGAAAAGTATCGTTTAGGGGTGTGTTTCTGAAAACCATCGGAAGGTTGCAAGTTGTGTCGTTACAAACATAGTTTGTTGATTTGCCGTTTCCTAAATCCATCGTTCCAACGAACATTCGCAAACTGCGTCGCAAACTTCTAAGCTTGCAACTACATCTCTGGAGCTGTGTTCTTTTCCCAGTTATCCCCCCTATGCCCTATTTGCTTAGAACATTCTAACACCTAAACTTGGAATGATTTTTTTAAAAAAGCATTAAGGTCATCTCTCTTAGGTGTAATTTGCTTTTAAAGTATTTTCGCAGTTCAGTTTTAGCGATCTTCATGTTTTCAATTGTGCTCCCTTCGCAGTGCACTTTGAAAACATTGATGTCATTTTGAACACAGCCATGGCTCATGACGAAAGCTATGGGTGACCTATTATTTAAAAACGGAATTTATGTTATTTCTTCGAAGCTTGTGAAAACAAAAAACATAAGATACGTTAATGCTTTTATTTTATGGTGGGTTATTTTTTAAGGATCTGTACTGTATATGACATGGGCCTGTTGGTTAGAACATTTCTGCAGTGTTTACATGTGTCAAATTTAAAACTTAAAAAAAAAAAAATAAAACTATATCCTACTTAATAATAATAATAATAATAATAATAATAATCATCATCATTAATAATATTAATATTTTTAAAGTATGCTTTTTTCTTTCCTAATAAAACATATTATTTTAATAATATAATAATATTTTATATATGATATTAGAATTCGTGTGCGCTTTTGTAAGTGATTTTATGTTTTAGAATAGAATATGTAATGTTCTCAATAATATTTGTAAAGGAAACACAGGCTCTATATGAGCCGTTTACATATATTTCCATTAATGTGGAAAGCGAGTGCATGTTTTTACCAAAATTAATATTGGATTTTTTTTAAATGTGTGTGCATGTAAAACAATATAATTTGCACAAATAAATTTTGGGGTTCCTCTCTAAAGAAGTTGTTACTCCCCCCTGTATAGAGCATTATTATGGGCGTTTTACGTTATAACTAACGTGATTCAAATGATGAATCTGCGACAGAGAAACTACGGGTTTTGGGAAACACTCGTCACTTCTTTTCCCAAACGATGCATCATACTATGATAGTTCAGCCGCGAGTTACAACGTTGTTTGGGAAACGCACCCCACACTGTTACTGACAAAAAGTCCAAAAGCCAGGGTCTGTCATGGTATGGGATTGTGTCAGTGCCCTTGGCAAAGGTAATTTGCACTTCTGTGATGCACCATAAATGCTGAACAGTACAGAGAGATTTTGGAGCACAATATGCTGCCTTCTTTTCCAGGGATGCCCATGCATCAAGACAAGCCAATGCATCAACAAGACAATGCAAAACCACATTCTGCACACATTACAAAGTCCTGGCTGAGAAGTAAAAGGATACAGATACTTGACTGGCCTGTCTGCAGTCCTGACCTGTCTCCATTAGAGAATGTGTGGTGCATATTGCGACAACAAAGATCCCGTACTGTTGAAGACCCACTTTAAGACTTGTTGGCAGGAAGAATGGGACAAAATCACACCCGAAACACTTCATCACTTGGTGTCTCTAGTCCCTAAACACTTTTTAAGTGTTGTGAAAAGGAATGGCAACATTACAAAGTGGTAAACGCTTTACTGTTCAAACTTTTTTTGAAATGTGTTGCAAGAACCAAAATTGGAGTACGTGCTTATTCTGAAAAAAAAGCTATAAAAATGATGAGGAACACATTAAATAATGTTTGTTGTATTGTCTGCAATGAAATACAAGTCAAAGTAAATGTGGAAATCACTACTTTACTTTTTTTTTTCTCTCTCGCGTTTTCCATACTGTCCCAACCTTTTCTGGTTTGGTGTGGTATTATTTGAGAGCATCAGTCTCTTTTAAATGTGTTTGCATACCTTGCAGCCCTCACAAGAGCTGACTCCATAATGGTATCCAGAAGATTTGTCCTGGCACACGAAGCAGGGTTTGTAGACCCGTGGAGGAGGAGGTGGAGAAGGAGAGCTGGGGATCATCTCTTCTGAACTGGTGCTCTGTGTCTCCACCGCTGCACAAATCAAACACAAAAACACCACCGGTCAGTACAAAAACACAACACAAACATTGTCTTTTTAAACGCTCGAGCCTTTTAAAGCAAGATGACTTCTGATTGACTGTCAGAGTTTTTTTATTGTTCATCAGATGAAAAAAAAGACTCTTAAAGGGGACCTACTATGCCACTTTATACACTATGTAAAGTAAATATCTGTTGTCCATAGATTGTGTGAAGTTCCACCTCAAAGTACCACACAAATAATGTTTTCGAACTCGCTGAAACCCTTTTAGGCTTTGATCCTAATTGTGGCGTTTTGGTGACTGTCACTTTAAATTCAAATGAGATTGTGCTCATTTCAGAAGAGGGCAGAGCTCAAACCCCAATCCTCAGCAGCACAAACACAACACCATTTAAAGTGAGCTACGAGCAAACTGACCACACCAGAAAAGTGTCCAAATGGAGATAGGTAGGTCAAACATAAACTCACTTTATTAGGTACACCTGTCCAACTGCTCGTAATGCACATTTCTAATCAGCCAATCACAATGCAGCAACTCAATGCATTTAGGCATGTCAACATGGTCAAGATGATCTGCTGCAGTTCAAAGTGAGCATCAGAATGGGGAAGAAAGGGGATTTAAGTGACTTTAAGTGACAGAGGTCAGAGGAGAATGGCCTGACTGGTTCCAGCTGATAGAAAGGCAACAGTTACTCAAATAAGCACTCATCACAACCGAGGTCTGCAGAAAAGCATCTCTGAACACACAACACGTCCAACCTTGAGGCAGATGGGCTACAGCAGCAGAAGACCACACCGGGGGCCACTCCTGTCAGCTAAGAACAGGAAACTGAGTCTACAATTCACACAGGCTCACCAAAACTGGACAATAGAAGATTAGAGAAACATTGCCTGGTCTGATGAGTCTCCATTTCTGATGTGACATACGGATGGTCGGGTCAGAATTTGGCATCAACAGCATGAAAGTATGAATCCATCCTGCTTGTGTCAATGATTCAGGCTGGTGGTGGTGGTGTAATGGTGTGGGGGATATTTTCTTGGCACACTTTGTGTCCATTAGTACCACTTGAGCATCGTGTCAACGCCACAGCCTACCTGAGTATTGTTGCTGACCATGTCCATCCCTTTATGACCACAGTGTACCCATTTTCTGGTGGCTACTTTCAGCAGTATAACGCTCCATGTCATAAAGCGTGAATCATCTCAGACTGGTTTCTTGAACATGGCAATGAGTTCACTGTACTCAAATGGCCTCCACAGTCACCAGATTTCAATCCAATATAGCACCTTGGGATGTGGTGGAACGGACGATTCCCATCATGGATGTGCAGCCGACAAATCTGCAGCAACTGTGTGATGCTATCATGTCATATGGGGCAAAAAAAAAGGAATATTTCCAGTACCTTGTTAAATCTATGCCACGAAGGATTAAGGCAGTTCTGAAGGCAAAAGGGGGTCCAAACTGGTACTAGTAAGGTGTACCTAATAAAGTGGCCTGTAAGTGTATGTGTTCAGTACCATTCACTGTTAGTGTTTTGTGGTATTTATTTGGTGTTGTGCAAAGAACTGCACAAAAATGATCCTTTATTTGTCAATATTATGTCCCTGTAAATATTATTAGTGTGAAAAGGAACCAAAGTTGTTGACGTCATACTGCCCCCTAGTGTTAATTTCTCTCATAAACTGCAGTCAAATGTACACTAAAGTACTTTTTTTTTTGCTGTTTCACAAAAACTAAACCACTTTGGCGCCTCAGCATGTGTTCTGCTTTGCTGTCAAACCCCCAAATGGTGCAACATTCATCCTGATCAACATCCTGGAAACCAGCAGATGCAGAAATACAACATAGCAAGCTCTGATCAGTTTAAACACCAGCGTGTGAATGCAGTGCTATACGTCCACACTAGTTCACCTTTCACCTCCACGCTACTATTTCCTGCACCCTAAATTCCTCAATTTTGGACGACTGGCTTTTTTTACTGGATCTCCAGTCTCAGGATGGCCCGTAAAGCCAGTCTGTGGCCTGAGCATGGCCCGAAGGCCTGCCTGACCCATGCTTCATGGCACCGAGTCTCCATTGACACCCACGGCAGCTGTCCTGCACCCCATGCTTGTAAAAAAACTGAGAAAAACAGGCAAAACGGGGCCTTCAGAGCTGGAGGTTTTACAGCCTGAATGGAGTAAATCCCCCAAATGTGCCCCTCATTCTTTCTGCGTTTAACAAGAGCGCACTGAGAGATGGTATCGATGGGAATGCTCATAAAACAGTAGGAGGAAACTAGGAAACCACACATTTTATGCAAATCCAATTTGAGATGACTTATAAGCACACTTCAACATGATTTTTTATTTAGTGTTCATGTAAAATGCTAAGTTTAAACTCATCAATCAGAATCAAAACAAAGGAAGCAAAAACAACACAGAGCGAAAGGGTGGAAACTTTAAATACGTCGCTCCTTTTGATGCATGTTTCAGATGTCAAATCCACTAGGGGGTGCTGTTTACATTTTGCCAAATATGAAATGCATTACTTAGAGTAAGAAAAAGGCAAAACGGGCCCTTCAGAGCTGGAAGTTTTACAGCCTGAATGGAGCAAAGCCCCCAAATGTGCGCCTCATTCTGTCTGAGTTTAACAAGAGAGGGTATAGATGGGAACGCTCATAAAACCGACATGAAGAATGTGTGAAGCTTTGACCTTGGCTTTGACAGCAACTTTGGCTCCGAAAGACATGAACGTGAACTGAGAGTCACACAAATGCCAACAATGATTTGATGGCTGAAAAAAGCAGTGCATTGAGAATGCGACATTTGGCAGATGATAAAAAGATGAGCTGTTCTTCAGGTTCAGACAGTCAAAACCTAATTTATTTATTTTTTGGTTACATTACTCTGAATTGATTTTTCTCTAAATTGATTATCAATCTTTCTACGTAACAAAAACACAAAAAAACTGTGATAAAATACGCATTTGGAGGTCTAACACCTTTCCAACAATATATATATACAGTTAGATTTTTTTTCTTCATCAAATATCCTAAATGATGTTTAACAGATTCAGGATTTTCACAGTATTTTCTATAATATGTTTTTCTTCTGGAGAAAGTCTTCATTTCAGTTAGAATAAAAGCAGTTCTCGATTTCTTAAAAACCATTTTATGGTCAATATTATTAGATCCCTTAAGCAATAATTGTTTGCAATTGGCTACAGAACAATCCACTGTTATACAATGACTTGCCTAATCACCCTAACTTCACCCTAATTAACCTAGTTAAGCCTTTAAATGTCACTTTAATTTTGTCATGAAGTAATTCAATAATTAATATACTAACTACCAACTAACTAAACTAATTTTAACTAAACTTAATTATTGTGACCAATAATTAATTGACTCATGGATTGTTGTATAATGTGCAACTTTTATTACAATAAAAGTGGGTCTTCACATACAGTTAAAGGGCCCATACACCCGGCACAATACGGTGCAAGATGTGTTTGGTGCGATTTGTTTCTATTTTCAGACCAGCGCAAAGTAATTTTTCACATTTTGCGTCACGTTGTTTAAATAGCAAATCCATTTGCACCACTTTATGGACTCATGTGTGTGCTGGACTCATTGTTGGCGTGTTGCTATTTTGAGGAATTGAAAAAGACCGCGCCAATGACCAGCTAAAAGCTGATCTAAAATCCAGCACAGAGCAGTTAGTTATGTGACTATGCAGGTTAAATGTGTACACATTGCTTAACACACACAGGATGTACAGCAACACACAAATATCTTTACACATGAAAACAATTAAAGGATTAAAATATTACAAAAATTATTATTTTCTACAACAACAAAAACCACTGCCTCCATGCCTTCTTCACCTCGGGGGCTTTTTCAGTTTATTCATGACAATCTGCATTAGTATAATGTTATTATTATTAGCAGTATTATTTATTATATGCAGATTTATATCTGTTTTAATAAACACTAGTTTAGATTTGTCCACCTGTGAGGTTTTGGAGACGTCTGCATCACCATATGGGGCATAAGAACAGGACAAGTGTTTGGATATTACTCAGTTCTTTGAGCACACTTCATTATTTTTGTTCATGTATTCCTGTGCTGGAGATTAGAACTGAATTTAGAAATAGTTTTGAAGCAAATCTTTGTGCTTAACAAACTAAATTAAATATGTGGACTAATGCATGTGTTAAGTAGAGTGAGTTTCCACCAGTACTCCACCAAAGTAAAGGAGTAAAGAATAAAGTAAAGAGAAAGTAAAGAGGCTGAATGGAGGAGGCTTGTTCTTTATCCTCGCGCTGCAGATGCTCTGTTTAACCGTTTCTTCACTAGTGAAGCGCTCAGTTTTTACTCTTACAAAGTCCGTCATGTAAACAGCAAATAGTTAATTAGTGGTCGATCACACCAAATGAAATTTTTGCATTGAGGCGGTGAGCGTTTAGCGTGCTACTTATGCACTCTGCGCACCTCGCATTTTAATCACCTGCTGCGCCTTGCGTTTTTGCCGTTGTACGCCGTGCACTCGCAGCTGAAAAAAGTCAACTCTGAGTGTAAAAAGCATGTCACTTGTGTCTTTTACATTCTTCAATCAAAGAAAAACAGCAGAGGCGGAGTGTCTGCAGTGTTTATGTTGTCAAGATGACTACTGAGACTTTTGAAGATGGAGGAGAGACTAGTGGTTGCTGTTTTGAGTTATCCGGTGCTGTATGACTTCACAAATCTTGAATATGACAATATTTATAATTATTAAAATTATATTAATATCATTTCCCAGAGATGGGTTGTGGCTGGAAGGGCATCCGCTGCGTAAAAATTGTGCTGGATAAGTTGGCGGTTCATTCCTCTGTGGCGACCCCAGATTAATAAAGGGACTAAGCCGACAAGAAAATGAATAAATGAATATTAATATCAACAGCAACACTCGCACAATACTCAGCTGATCCAGTCGTTGCCTAGTGACATAAAATAACGACCCGCTTCTTTTTTTCTTGTCAATAAAAAAGACAGTGTGGTGCGTCTCGCGTTTTTAAAAAGGTAAATGTGCGTTCGGTGTGATCGGCCCCTTTGGCAAAGTTAGGGTAATTAGGCAAGTCACTGTATAACAGTGATTTGCTCTGTAGACAATTCAAAACAAATATTGCTTAAGGGGGCTAATAATATTGACCTTAAAATAGGTTTAAAAAATGTAAATCTGCATTTATTTCAGCTGAAATTAAACAAATAAGACTTTCTCCAGAAGAAAAAATATTATAGCAAATACTGTGATACACATTTTTAAAAGTCAAACTAATTTTAACTTGACAGACAGTCTTAAAAAACACCCATCTGATGCATGTGTGTATTGAAAGCATGTTCCTCCAGCACTCCGCAGTGTGTTGGGGTCAATCTCTGGCTTCTTCCTTTGGGTTTTGTGCTTCTGTCATGCATATCAAGCCCAGGTCTCTGGAATGCTGACAGACGCAGTTCTTACACGTAACGCGCAGTGAAACACAAGGCTGAGTGAGAACGCAACCCGATCACTGTGTTTATGTAGTAACTGAGGCTGAATTGGCTTTATGTGTTTATATGGCAGCAATGCTTGAGTGACGGAGAGCGGCTCTGAAAACATCAAGCACTTTTGTGCTGGAGGAGTGGAAACCTGGCGCCAAAAACACAAATACTGACAGACACGAAGGGGAGAACGAGCATTTCTAGCTTTATGTTGGACATCCCAAGCGAGTCTGTGATCGGTTCTAAAGTGAAGCAGATGACAAGTGATGGAGAAGCAGTGAAGGAAATCAGCATTGTCTTGACATCTGAAGACTTTTTTACATTTCAGAGTCAACAAACACTGGGTTGTTTTAATAAAAGGTTGGGTCAAATATTGGCAAACCCAACTTTGGGTATTTTTTTTTTTTATAAAATTCAAAAAACACTTTTTAATTCAATAATTTAGTTTGTGCGTATTTGACCCAATGTTGGGTTAAAGTGTATAATTACACTACATACACTAATTGTCAAATGTTTACATCAGTGTACATAAAAAAAAATAATTAAAAGAGCCTTTTCTGCTCACCGAGACTGCATTTACACTTTAAAAACCACTGGGTTGTTTTAACCAAAGGTTGGGTCAAATATCAACAAACCCAATTATGGGTTAATATATTTTTTTATTAAATATAAAAGACACTTTTTAACCCAATAATTAAGCTTGTGCATAATTGGCCCAATGTTGGGTTAAATTGTATAATCTGGGTGCTTTCACATTTGTGGTTTGGTTCATTTGATGCGGTCCAAGATCAACAAATGATCCATTGCAGCATTTTTCTGCTGTTTTTTGGGTCGTTTTCACACCACACTGATTACTTTGGTCCGAACCAGTTGAAAAGAATCAAAATGCAGTCATGTGACAAAATCCACATCACTCATTGGCCAGATGTTATTTTTTTACGTATTTCTTAAATTGCTTTTCTATTGGTCAGAATTAACATGCGGGAAAATGCCAATGGAACTCCCGCAAGTAAACAAACCTGCAGACACAAAATGTCTGCCTTTTATGTCAAATGCCTTTTACTATGGAGGGACGACTGCGCTGACTGATTGTATCACTGCTCATAGTATACTACATAGTTTGTATACATCACTTAAGACAAACTGTACATTTCGAGAATGAAGCGCGGCTGGAAAACAATGTTTTAATGCATAGCAAACGATGAAGGCGCATGGCATGTCACTTCAGGCGTTATGGTCATCTTTCAGAAATATTACAGACGATCCATTAGGTAATGTTTTTCCCTCTCTCTCTCTCTTTCTCTCTCTCTCTCTCTCTCTCTCTCTCTCTCTCTCTCTCTCTCTCTTAAACAGTTGGTAAAGTGCTGTCAACAAATGTTTTTCCTCCACACCCTATAAGACAGCACATCAGACTACAGCAACTGGATTAGTCCAAAAAGGCTCAGTACTTTTTGCGGTTGGCTCTGTTTTAGTTCGGATCATGCTCTCACAACAAACAAACTGCTCTAGGGTTTGTTTGAAAGCATACCGAGACCACCTCTTCAAGGAGGTCTCAGTTTGCTTTTTTGGTCCGCTTTTGGTGCGCACTCGAGTACTATTGCTACATTTACACCTGCTCAAATGAACCGCACCAAGAGGGAAAACGAACTCTAGTGCAATTCAACCAAACTAAACAGGCAGGTGTGAAACCACCCTTACACTCTGGGCGTACTCACACTATGCTATCCGAACTGAATCAGGCTCAGGCACGGTTCACTTGGGCGGCCCTGGCCCAGTTGGAAGAGGTGGGCCTGAACGCGGTTCACTTGGAAACTGAAAGCGAGACGTAACTTTTTAAGGGACTGTTTGATATGGATTAATTAATCATTCATACTGTTCAATGAACGCAAACTGTCGTAGATTATTAAAATCGCAAAGCCCTCACTGCACCACAGCTGCGCCTTCAGCAAACCTCCTAATTCCTGCAGCACGAGGACTTTATGATTGTTTATGAGCGTCAAAAGTGTCTGATCTGTTCTGTGAAATATTAGACTGTGTCTCTGCATGTCAAACCACTTAAACGATATAACTAAAGAAATCTCCACTGTGCTGAGTGAAAGCGCTTACTGAACAGAGCATCATCAATGATGCAAGATTGCTCAGGCCTGAATGTTATGTGAGTGCGGTTCAAGGCAACTGTAAATAGTGTGAGTACGCCAGACTGTCAGCGGTTTACATTAGTGTACATTTAATAAAAAAAAAAAAAAGCCTTTTCTGCTCACCAAGTCTGCATTTACACTCTAATCACTGGGTTGTTTTAATCAAAGGTTGGGTCAAATATCTGCAAACCAATTTTTTATTAAATTTTTT
>CAIGQZ010031698.1:2225506-2230506 GCA_903798205.1 Danio tinwini | reverse complement strand
AAAAATTATTAAATCTAGAAGCATTTTCTAGACATGTAACAAATAAAGATCTGTTTTCAGAAAAAATGAGACAAAATAAATGAGTTTCTTCTTAAAACAAGGAAAAATCAACACAATCTAAAACAGGTTTGTTTTGCTCACACCACTGGCAGATTATTTAGCTTGTTTTAATGAAAATCTTCCTTAATTTTCACATTTTGTTCTCAAAATAACACAATTTATCTTATCTTGTCTAGAAAATGCTTCTTGATATGTTTTTTAATATATATATATACATATTTTGGACTAGAAATTAAACAAAAACTCTAAGTATTGTGTTAAGTAGTGGGTTAAAACTCTAAGGGAATTAAGTTATTATTAGTTATTAAGTTATTATTACCTATTACTTATTAGTTTTTACAAATTTAAGTGGATTGAACATAAAACAATTAAGTTGTCTCCAAGAAAACCCTCAAAATTTGTGCTGTTTCAGCTCATTTCAAATACATAATTTAAACAACCAGCAAACATCACTTTATGAGCATAAGAAAGTAAAATAATTCCATAATAATAATAATAATAATAATAATAATAGGGCGACATAGTGGCTCAGTGGTTAGTACTGTCACCTCGCAGCAAGAAGGTCGCTGGTTCAAGTCTCGGCTGGGTCAGTTGGCATTTGGAGTTTGCATGTTCTGACCGTGTTGGTGTGGGTTTCCTCTGGGTGTTTCCGTTTCCCCCACAGTCCAAACACATGCGCTACAGGGGAACTGACTAAACTAAATTGGCTAAATAGTGTATGAGTGTGTGTGAATGAGTGTGTATGGATGTTTCCCAGTACTGGGTTGCAGCTGAAAGGGCATCGGCTGTCTAAAACATATGCTGGATAAGTTGGCGGTTCATTCCGCTGTGGCGACCCCTAATGAATAAAGGGACTAAGCCAAAGAGAAATGAATCAATGAATACTTGCAGTATAATTAACTGTATGTCTCATTAGCAATCCTCACATTCATGCATTTTACATACACTGCTGGGTATATAAAACATGCTTTAAGATGTTTTAGGGTTAGGGTTAGTCTGCAGTCACTCTTCCTGATTCACACCTATACACACTTTAGATGCTGGTTTTTGTATAGTGACTGAAACTGGAGCTCCAGACACAGACGTTTCCCTGCCCTGGCATGTCACCATCTTGAAAATAACCCCGTCAAATATTTCAGCTTTGAAAAACGAAAACCATAATGCTCGTGCATGTGGACTGAGCCGATTCTTGTTTTCACATTCACGGCAGACAAGCATAACAAAGGCCACAGTCTTCAGCGAGACTAAAAGCTGATTTAATCCTCTAACACGCTGCGCTCCAGCTAAAGCAGCACCTGTGTGACAGCACATACTACAACATGCACTAATACACACATGACTGCGTGCTGATGACGGCATATGAGCAGACTGAGAGAATTAACACAGCTGAATATTATACACTAGTGAGAACTGGAAAATCAAAAGTAAAAGTAGCATAACATGCCAAAACATATAGTGGAAGTAGTGTGTGTTTTAAACACTATCCAAAGTATAAGTTAAAAGTAGCCCTTCTAAAAGTACTTTCAAGAGTTTACACTTGTCCCGGGAGAGAGCCCTAAACTCATAAGATCCTCGAGCCCGGGGCTCCCTCCAGTTTGCAAGGCGAGAGGGGAGTTTGAGCTCAGGTAGATCTCGAGAACTCCCCTGATGTAGTAGCTAATGAACAGATAGTGATTGCTCTTAAGAGATAACTACTTACTAGGAGCATGTCTATGGTGCTGATTTAGATTAGTCAATTAACTTAAGTTTAACTTAAGCATGTTTTCGGATGGTGGGAGGAAACTGGGGAACCCAGGGGAAACCCATGTGAGCACGGGGATAATGTGTAAACTCCACACAGAAACGTTGGCTGGCTTGGTAAGGACTAGAACCAGTGACGTTCTTGCTGTGAGGCAACAGTGCTAGCCACTGAGCCACCGTGCCATCCATCTAGGAAAGGAGGAGGAGTAAGGGTGGAAGGGGGGATTCTTCAAAACGAATATAGCTGTGATTTGGAACCTAGGGTATTTATAGTGGCTTAAGAGTCGTCTGATTGGTGAGTCATAAATTGGATAATGCGGGACCAGCCGCAAGCAATCATAAGCACATGATCCTCTCGAAATTAGTTTATAAATAAACTTCACTAACAGTAGTGATTAGTGAGTATTACAGTACACTGTCTAAGTATTCATAAATTAGCAGTTTTCTGTATTTTGTGAGTCACGTTTTTATTCTCACCCTGTTTATTTATGCTTTTGAATTGCATTATTGGAGGCTGATCTTTCTTCCAACAATGTTTAATCTTGAAAAAGTGACTTTAATGAACATTTGTAATAGTTTGCAGTGCTATATTGTCTGGGTTGGTGTTGTATATTACGCTACAGAAACCTTATAATAAACTGCCCGTACATTTTCTGTTATTTATGAACATATCTTGCTGTATATAAATATACAGTTTATTTTTCACATTGAAACTTTGAAATAGAGTAACATGCCGCAAAACTGCCATGCAGTTAAATGCAGTTCATATAACAGTTAAATACTGTTTAATTTAACAAAATCGTTAGTTGTAGTGCAGCAGTTAGTTTAGTTTAAAACTTTATTAATCCCCTTGGGGCATTTCATTCTGACATGGTGGTGCTTTACGTATAACAAGAATGACACACTTAATACAATAAACACCAACACTTAACATCAAGTACACAAACAAACAAAAAAAGGAGGACAAATAAGAAAAAAAAATCGATCATTCATTCATTCATTCATTCATTTTCTTTTCGGCTTAGTCCCTTTATTAATCTGGGGTCGCCACAGCGGAATGAACCGGCAACTTATCCAGCACGATTTTACTCAGCGGATGCCCTTCCAGCCGCAACCCATCTCTGGTAAGCATCCACACACACTTATTCACACTCATACACTACGGACAATTTAGCCTACCCAATTCACCTGTACCGCATGTCTTTGGACTGTGAGGGAAACCGGAGCAACCGGAGGAAAGCCACACGAACGCAGGGAGAAAAAACATTCAATAACAATAATAAATAATAATAACTAATAATAATAAGTCATCGATTAACTACATTTATAACATAACCGAATTGCTTCACGCACAAAAGTAAATTTATAACGATTTGTGGAACATCTTATTGTCCTTGGACGTCGGCCACTCAAAATATCTGCTCAAAGGGTGTGTGCTGTCTCCTAGTATTTTATGTGCCATCCTTAACACCTGCTGTTCGTAATAGTATGCCAGACTTCGCAGGGGAACACCTAAAATTTTGAGGACAAATTAACAATGCCTTAAAGACAATTCTTGTTTTTTATAGACAGTGAAAAAAAAGAGCAAATAAAGGTAAAGGACAAAATACTTTTAATAAATAAATTGCAAAAGGTCTTAAGAATAACTTTCTCTACATTAAGAGTTGAGTCTTTCAATAAGGCTCTAATAATGTTATAAGAATGTTAGAATATAACGTTCTAAAATTGTCACCAGCAAATGTGGTTAGAATGTTTCTAGAAAATGTTTTCCTATCTTTTAAGACAATGTTCTGGGAACTAAAACAAAACTACCCACTGAAAACAGTAATGCAACATTGCTTGGTAATATTCTCAGAACATGTAGAGAACTAAACATTTCTTGCTGGGTGTGCATGTGTTGTGCGATAAGTCCATATTTTGATTATTGTTACAGGGTGGTTTTTGCATGCAATCATTCAAAAAAAAAAGAAGAAGATGAACATACAATAATTTGACATAAAAGTGTCCATTTATGAAACATCAAAAGAAGAACTGAACACAAACCTTAACTAGCATTTCCTCCACATGGGTCAACACATGCTGAAGACAGACTGAGAAAACAGGAGCTGTCCTTCTCAGAAGCGCATTGTTAAACTTGCATTGCCCTTTCATTCAGCTGGATGCATGCAAAGCTTTCTTCTTTACAGCGCCTCATAAACCCGGCTTTTTATTTTGCCTTTTCAGGATGAAGCTGAGTCAACATTTGGTCTCCCCCACTCTTCGGCCACCTTGAACATCGTTACGAATCAGAAGGACAGTCTAAAAAACGTCTTCCTGACAACCCGCAACGTCATAAAAAACACAAAAGTCACACCACAAAGAAAATCTGACCAAAGACCTGTATAGTTCTCATGAGACCTAAGGTAATCCAGTCCCTTAAACTCAACTCGCCCTTAAAACTAGACATACTAAACCTGTACTTAACCTTAAACCCTAATGAGATGTCAACATGAACTTCAGGACTGAAGCCAACTTGGTTAGTGCTAGCAAAGGTATGTTTACACAACACAATTTTCTATGAAACTAAAAACATTTTATGCATTTTGCTCATTAATTTACACAACAACAGCATTTTATGTGACTGAAAATGCTAAATAAAATAAAAAAACATTTTAATGTGCAAGTTTTTACAAACAGTATACTGCTATTGTCTTCATGTAGACTACAAAAATAGAGCTGTGAGGACAAATGGGGAGAATTCTGAGATTATCTGACTTGATCGCTATTCTCTAGTGAATGAATTCTGCCTTCTATTGTTTAAAAATAAGTCTAGAGCTCTGCCTGCTATTAAAAACTTACCTAGAGCGCTGTCTGTTGTACAAACAGTAGCCTGGAGCGCCGTCTATTGTTAAAAAAAAACTAGTCTACGGCACCATCTGCTGTTAAACACTAGCCTAGAACACTGTCTGCAGTTTAAAAACTAGCTTAGAGCGCCATCTGCTGATAAACACTAACCCAGAGCGCCGTCTGCTGTTAATTAGCCTAGAGCATCATCTGCTGTTAAAAACTAGCCTAGACTGCCATCTGCTGTTACAAACTAGCCTACAGAACCACCTGCTGTTAAAAACCAACTTAGAACACCGTCTGATGATTAACAGTAGCCTAGAGCACTGTCTGCTGTTAAAAACTAGCCTAGAGTGCCATCTGCTGTTCAACACTAG
>CAIGQZ010031698.1:2204271-2219740 GCA_903798205.1 Danio tinwini | reverse complement strand
ATGTAGTGTAGTAACACTCAAAAACTGCCTTTGGTGCTATTTAAAATAGCGCTTTTCTCAATAATTATTGTTTTAAAGCAGCTTTAAGGTGCACATTATTGCATTACAATCAAATTCAGATTATTAGTCACCATAACTTTATTAGTTACTAATAACTTTACCTAATTAACTAGTAACTAATAGCTTTTTAACAGTTATTACACTGAAAAAAACTAATGATTCATCAGATTTACTACATTTTTTAAGGTAAGTGGTTGCAAACTATTTATATAAGCTGAATTGAAATACACAAATTGAGTTGAACATTACTAAATTTTATTTGTTTCTTTAAATACAGCTAATATCAATTGCTTACAACTATTTACCTTAATAGAATGTAATGATGAATAGTTTTTCAGTGTATATAAACATAGCACATTTGACAGTGTACAAACAAATAAGATGACTGACATCTAAAGCTAACAACAGTATTATTTAAGTCATCTATCACATGACAAGATGCTGAGCACATGTAGTCATTTAAAATTCCTGAAATACTCCACCAAAGGACAAAATAGAGCTGATAAGAGCCCGCTTGTACAGTGTGTACAGTAAAGAGACACTTACACTGCAGGCTAGTGTTGTTGCTCCACGAGAAGGGCTCCAGGCCAGAGAAGAAGGAGCTGGCTTTCCTCAGCATGCATGAACTCTGAGCGGACACGTCAAACAGGGGTCTCTGTCCCACCCCGAGAGCCTCCACACAGTCAAACATGATGCTACAAAACTCCTGTCCCAGACGTGCTGATTTGTCAGCAACAGCTCAGATTATGACCAGCAATAACAACACAGTAGAGCTTTCACACAATCTGCTGCTAAATCCTGTTTCAGGTGAAGCTTTTTCCCTTTTTGTTGCACGTCTTTAATGTTTTGACCATCAGTTTGCTGGGAACATGAGCTTCCTCAAACTGTCAGGAGTGTAAAGTGTGTTTCTCCAGGACTTGCGGCGCTTTACTGGCCACGGTTTAGCTCAGCCCACAGCGGAGAGTATTAAAAAAGGAGGAGGAGAAACACAAAGGGAGGGAAGGAGAAAACGAGGCGGGAGCTTTTTTGTGCTTTGGCTGAAAGAGCAAAACTTTCCCTCTTCCATTTTCTTCTAGAGTGATCTGTCTGTCAGCCTGCATCATATTTTATACCTTCACAAAATGAAAACAAACAACACAACCTCCTTTCACTCCCTTCATCCATCAATCCTCTGCTGTTCTTAGAGTTACTTAGAGTTTTGTCTTGTTTCTGGTCTAAATATCTATATATCTATATATATGAGAGCAAAATATTGGTTTGTTTTTAGAAGTAATGAGTCCAAATGAAGTGAGTTTTTCCTTAAAACAAGCAATATAATGATAATCTTTTGAAAAAGTTTTTCATTTTGACCTAAGATTATTTCACTCACCCCTTAGGCAGATTACTTAGCTTGTTTTAAGGAAAAACTCTTAACATTTATTAACATTTTGTGCAGATACAAAATCATATACACACAAAAATAAGTAACACAGTGTTCTGCTTTTTCACAAGCAAGAACTAATGGCCATAATAACAATGTAGTTATTAAATAACACAATAAGTGTTAAACAATTTAATAAATAATAATAATAATAATAATAATAATAATAATAATAATATTAATAATAATTAGAATAATAACAATAATAATAATAATAATAATAATAATAATAATAATAATAATAACAATAACAGTAATAATAACAATAACAATAATAACAATAATAATAATAATAATAATAATAATAATAATATTCACAATAATAACAATAACAACAACAACAATAATAATAATAACAATAACAGTAATAATAACAATAATAATAATAATAATAATAATAATAATATTCACAATAATAACAATAACAACAATAATAATAATAATAACAACAACAACAACAACAACAACAACAACAACAATAATAATAATAATAATAATAATAATAATAATAATAATAATAATAATAAAGGTTTTAATCCTCTTCTGCTTCAAGATAGTCTCACACTGCAAAAAAGGTTTTCTTACAGTTTTTGTCTTGTTTCTGGTCTAAATATCTAAACATTTATAAATTAGGAAGCTTTTACTGGATGAGAACAAAATATTGGTTTGTTTCTAGAAATAATAAGTCAAAATTAACTGAGTTTTACCTTATAAAACGCAAAATAATGATATTCTTTTGAAAAAGTTTTTCATTTTGACCTAAGATTATTTCACTCACCCCTTAGGCAGATTATTTAGCTTGTTTTAGAGAAAAACTCTTAACATTTATTAACATTTTGTGCAGATACAATATCATGTACACAAAATTCGGTATATGATACCTTGTTTCACAAACAAGAACTACTAACTATAAAAACTATGTAGTTATTAAATAACTATAAATGTAAAAATTATAATAATAATTAAATAATAATATAATAAACTAATAATAAAAAACCTTTATTCCTCTTCTGCTTCCAGATAAATAGTATTACACTGCAAAAAAGCTTTTCTTACCTGTAGTTTATGTCTTGTTTCTAGTCCAAATATCTAAAAATGTTTAAATTATGCAGTATTTTCTAGACAAGTAAGAAATATTGTCTTTTTTTAAGAAATAATGAGTTAAAATTAAGTGAGTTTTTCCTTAAAACAAGCACAATAATCTGCCAATGGGGTAAGCAAAATAATCTTATGTCAAAATGAAAAACAAGATTAAGAACTGCACAAAAATTATCCTTTATGTGTCAATAATATGTCCCTGTAAATATCCTTGGTGTAGAAAAGAGGAACTTCTGCATTGCTAATTGTCTATTGTTTTGTTTTTTGGGATTATGTTGTTGTATTTTGCACTGTCTGTAAATTGCACTGTCTGGAGCTTTTTTACTCATCACAGTACACGTGCTGCTGCTGATGTGACAATAAAAGTGATTAGATTTGATTTGAGGAAGAAAAGCTGTTGTCGTCATACTGCCCCCTAGTGTTCATTTTAACCTAGAAACTGCAGTCAAACATAAGGCACAACATAAAGGAATTGTATGTAACCCAGCATATTTTACAGCGTATTAACATGAATAATTGTTTCGTCTTTAGTGCTTCCATTTGCAGTCTTTCCAGATCCCTCTTCTGTTGTCCTTTCTCAATAAAACAGCATCAATAAAAGGTCAGCACTGAAATAAAAGAGCTAAAGTTTCCATCCAGTGTTTGCTTTAACTATAAAAGTTTGCTGATGCACAGTGTGACTATTTGAAGCCTATCGCCACCTTAAGGCGAGTCGCAGCCTGGCAAACCCTGCTGACTCTCTCTCTCTCTGTGTGTGTGTGTGTGTGTGTGTGTGTGTGCTGTTTTCTCTGGCGGTCCCATCCTTCGCTTCTCCTCCACGCTTTGACTTTTCAGTTCCCGACTACATCATCTTTATTTTTCTCTCAGTTTGTCATTTCGTCAAGTGCACCGCAACTTAATGCCGTCCAGATCTGCGGTAACTCTTCCAAACAGTCGCTACTGAAATATGCCGAAATCTACGTCAACTGTCCCTGTTGACTCTGTATTGCATTTCTTTATTCTTTTGCAATGCCTTCCAAACTCGTCTTGACCCAGCCAAAGTCTGCATCCAATGTTCTTACTTTGACATGTTTTTCATGGTCGTGAGGATTATTCAGAACATGGTGCTAAAGACTACAAATATATTCGTCCTTGCTTATTTACCAAGACTGTCTGCATCAGTGAGGAAACTTTGATTTAATGCTGAGTTTTCACTGCAGTTTGACATTTTCCCGAGCAAAACAGCATGTAATCTATTTACTTGACGACAGCTTGTCAGTCTTTTAAATGAAGCAATTTTGACGAAAAGCATTTATTGCGCAATATGTATGTGGTTTGACAGCTTTCTGCAGTTCATTTTAAATCCAAACACACCGGAGCGTCTGCATCGCAGTCTCATTATAATCACATTTCCTCCAGGGGAAAGTGAGAGAAACAGTGTGGCATTACATTTACACAAACCCACAGCCTATATGATCCTCTTGCTCTGCTTTTCCCCTTTCCTCCCTCATCCAAGAGGACTGAACTCTGAAACACAGCCCCAGTGGGGTGCTAACTTTCCCCAAAACTTCTGCCCAGCCTCTCTCTCTCTTTCTTGTTCAGTCGTTTTCTCTCTCTAGTTCACTTGTCTTTTCTCTGGCGCCTGGCTCTCTACATCTGCCTCTGCTCTCTATAGCTCTTTTTCACTGTATTGTATGAATTTAATTTCATTTTAAAATGTATGTAGTTACACTTTATGTTGATCATTCCTTTTAGATATCCTGTAACTATAAATAACTTTGCAATTCCAGTAGAATAGCCCACTAACTCTGGTAGAACTGTCAACTAACTTTAGTAGAATAGTCAACTACCTACTAGAATAGTCAACTAACTCTACTAGAATGGTCAACTAACTGTACTAGAATAGTCAACTAACTCTACTTGAATTATCAACTAACTGTACTAGAATGGTCAACTTACTGTAGTGGAATAGGCCACTAACTCTATTAGAATGGTCAACTAACTCTACTAGAATAGTCAACTAATTAGTAGAATAGTCAAGTAACTCTACTAGAATAGTCAACAAACTCTACTAGACTAGTCAACTAACTACTAGAATAGTCAACTAACTCTACTAGAATAGTCAACTAACTAGTAGAATAGTAAAGTAACTCTACTAGAATAGTCAAGTAACTCTAATAGAATAGTCAACTAACTTTACTAGAATAGTCAACTAACTCTACTAGAATGGTCAACTAACTCTACTTGAATTATCAACTAACTGTACTAGAATGGTCAACTTACTCTAGTGGAATAGGCCACTAACTCTACTAGAATAGTCAACGAACTCTACTAGAATAGTCAACTAACTCTACTAGAATAGTCAAGTAACCCTACTAGAATAGTCAAGTAACCCTACTAGAATAGTCAAGTAACTCTACTAGAATAGTCAAGTAACCCTACTAGAATAGTCAAGTAAGCCTACTAGAATAGTCAAGTAACTCTACTAGAATAGTCAACTAACTACTAGAATAGTCAACTAACTCTACTAGAATAGTCAACTAACTACTAGAATAGTCAACAAACTCTACTAGAATAGTCAACTAACTACTAGAATAGTCAACTAACTCTACTAGAATAGTCAACTAACTACTAGAAAAGTCAAATAACTCTACTAGAATAGTCATCTAACTACTAGAATAGTCAACTAACTCTACTAGAATAGTCATCTAACTCTACTAGAATAGTCAAATAACTACTAGAATAGTCAACTAACTCTACTAGAATAGTCAACTAACTATACTAGAATAGTCAACTAACTCTACTAGAATAGTCAACTAACTATACTAGAATGGTCAACTAACTACTAGAATAGTCAACTAACTCTACTTGCATGGTCAACTAACTCTACTAGAATAGTCATCTAACTACTAGAATGGTCAACTAACTCTACTAGAATAATCAACTAACTCTACTAGAAAAGTCAACTAACTGTACTAGATTTGTCAACTTACTCTAGTAGAATAGGCCACTAACTCTATTAGAATGGTCAACTAACTCTATTAGAATAGTCAACCTACTCTACTAGAATAGTCAACTAACTCTATAGTCAACTATCTCTGGAAGAATAGCCCAATAACTCTAGAATGGTCAACTTACCCAACAGGAATGGTCCACCGAGTCTGGTTAAATGGTCCACTAACTCAAGTGCAATGGCCCACTAACTCTAGTGGAATAGTCCACTAACTCTAGTAGAATGGTCCACTAACTCTAGTAGAATGGTCCACTAACCCTAGTGGAATGGTCCACTAACTCCAGTGGAATAATACACTAACACCAATGGAATGGTCCAATAACTGTAGTAGAACGGTAATCTAACTCTTACTCTAATTGAAGGATCAACTTACTCTAGTAGAACTGTCAGCTAACTCTAATAGTCAACTAACTCTACAAGAATAGTCAACTAACTGTACTCAAATAGTCAACTAACGATACTAGACTATTCAACTAACTCTACTAGAATAATCCAATAAGGTCTACTAACACCATTAGAACAATACCAACAAACTCCAAAAATAAATAGACTAATTCCTGTAGAAAAGTTACCTAGCTCTAATAAAATAGTCAACTAACTAGCAGAATACTTGACTAACTCTAGTGGAAGAGCCCAATCAGCAAAAGTAGATCTTTTACAGTATTTCCTATTATATTTTTCTTCAGGAGAAAGTCTTATCTATTTTAGTCTGGCTGGACTACTGTAACTGCAGTTTTTAATATTTGTAAAAAAAAAATGAAAGGACCATATAATTAACCCCTTAAGGCCTTAATTAACCTAATTAAGCCTTTAAATGTCACTTTAAGCTGAATACTAGTATATTACAAAACAACTAGCAAATTAAAATGTTCTGTCATCATAACAAAAACAACAAATGCTAAACAGCACTTGGGAAATATTAGAAAAATAACTCTCATTTCACAGGTACACTCTCAGAAATAAAGGTATGCGAGTTGTCACTGGGGTGGTACCTTTTCAAAAGGTACAAATTTGTACCTAAATGGTCCATATTAATATCTCAAGGGTACATATTAGTACCTTAAAAGTACAAAAGTGTTCTTCTTAAATTTTTTAGATACTAATATTTACTTTTGAGATACCAATATGGACCCTTTAAGTACAAATGTGTACCTTTTCAAAAGGTAGCACCCCAGTGACAGCTCCTGTACCTTTATTTCTATGAGTGTAGAGTAATAATTTTGTACATTCTTAGATATTTTTGACAATACAAACATCGCCCTGAAGGGGAAAAGCCAATTTTCCTTTTAAAAACTTCAGCCAAAACAATGATGTACAAAATATGAGTTAATCAATGCCCAAAAATCATTTATGAAATGCATTTTCGTTCAAATGCCAGCAAAACGTTAAAACACACTCATGCTTTACTTTTGCTCATCTGTCCCGTTTTGCAGACATCTGTTAATCCGCACATACGTTACCCCCTATTTCACCCCATACCTTTGCTCTCTCTGCCTCAACATTTTCACCTGTCTTTCAACACGTCCCCCTCCCTCCCTTTCTCCCTAGCTCTCATTCTCTTGTTCTCTCTCTCTCTCTCTCACACACACACACACACACACTCTGCAGTGACACACAGCAGGGAGCAGCGCTGCACAATCTCAGCCAGTTCTGTTCTCTCCACACCTTGAGGCAATTACACCCCCCTCTCACACCCCCCCCACCCACACACACACACACACACACACACACACACACACACACACACACACACACACACACACACACACACACACACACACACACACACACTGCAGAAAGGAAGAGAGAATGCAGACAGGAAAAGGCGCCCCATTCTGTCTCTTTCTCAGGCCCTCCTGCTTTTCATCTGTCTGCCAATCATTGCTGTCCATCTGTGCCTTTTCTATCTTTTGGTTGTTGTCGTATATTGTCTCTGTCTTCCTCCATTGGTGTCGGTGGCTCATCTGCAGGCTTTCGCAGAATCAAATGCAGGCTTCTTTTTTTTTTTTACTGCCGAGCACTGGCGTCATGCGATGCCCAGACAGACTGAACAAAACCCACTCTGTTAAAACGGTTGGCGAGGAACATAAACCTGGCGCTTGTATAGTTTTTGGTTGGAGCTGCGTAGCATTCGGGTTTGGATTTCTGACTGCATGTGTGCTGGATTTGCTTGTATTGGAATGTGTGGTTCCTTGGGGGTCTGTAGTGTGTGTGTTGGTCATGAATTGTAATCTGACCCTCAAGGGGAAAATAGGCCTTCCTTCATGACAGGGCACACACACAGACTTTTGTGCACAATTAAGTGCACAATTGACTACATTTACATGCTAATACATGCATAATGTTCTCTTAAAGTACACATGAAATCAAAACTAACCATAGTGATTTTGTTTGCTCACATTGCTAATTTTGCATCTGTGCATGTCATTGAGAAAAAAACTATTGTTTGCTTTTGTAATCTTTAATGTAAGTCTATAAATGCATTTCCTTTTTGTGTTCAGTTCAATTTTCAGATTAGGTCTGTCTGAGGTATTGGGCGTGGCTAACATACTTAAGCACGCCCCTCCAGCTGTCAGTCAAACAAACTGAAATCTGTTAGGTTGTAATAACTCTCCCCAAATCCTTCTCCTCATCTTACTAAATAAAACGCCTACTTGACTACATCCAATCAGATCGCAGAAGAGAAAAACAAGCCACGCCCACTGTTTTCTCATTTAATATTCTGTTTCTCTAGAAACTGCATCACAATACGAAAAAAAAATGGTCGCAGCTTCCGGTTCAGGCAGACTTTAAATCAAAAGTCCATCATACAAAATGAGATTATCTAAATGTATATTTTTAAAACACATGAAATACGTCAATCGCAACCATCGTGGCGTCATTCAGGGCTAAATCAGGCCAGAGCGAAGTTGCTTTCACTTCAGCTGATTAACGCTTTCGATCATTAGTTAAAACAAACTACCATTGGTCTGAGGTGATGTAATTGGTGGGCGTGGTTCTGAGCCCCTGCCTTCTTTGACATATGTATTCTGTTGTTGTTAAAATCTGTAGCTTCCCTGCATATTGAGGCAGTGTTAGCGTTAGCTGTTATGTTTTTTAAGCTAATGATTTCAGTCGTGCCTTCAATATGCTTTAACTGAGATGTTTGCAAATAGTTTATCGCCGTAGTTTAGTTGCAAGGTAGTCTTTGGGTAGTATTTTGGGGTCTTTTATCCAGCCCCTCCAGAATTGTGCATATTATATACTATATATATATATATATGTTGCGGCTGGAAGGGCATCAGCTGCATAAAAATGTGCTGGATAAGTTGGCGGTTCATTCCGCTGTGGAGACCCTGTATTAGTAAAGGGACTAAGCCAATAAGAAATCGAATGAATGAATGAATGAATGAATAGTCTATATATACATATACACCCATTTCAATTATCTTTTTTCACCAGTGAAACCAAAATAACATCTCAACATTCACAAATATACATTTCTGACATTCAAAAACAAAACAAAAACAAATCAGTGACCAATATAGCCACCTTACTTTGCAAGGACACTCAAAAGCCTGCCATCCATGGATTCTGTCAGTGTTTTGATCTGTTCACCATCAACATTGCGTGCAGCAGCAACCACAGCCTCCCAGACACTGTTCAGAGAGGTGTACTGTTTTCCCTCCTTGTAAATCTCACATTTGATGATGGACCACAGGATCTCTATGGGGTTCAGATCAGGTGAATAAGGAGGCCATGTCATTAGTTTTTCTTCTTTTAGACCCTTTCTTGCCAGTCACGCTGTGGAGTACTTGGACGCGTGTGATGGAGCATTGTCCTGCATGAAAATCATGTTTTTCTTGAAGGATGCAGACTTCTTCCTGTACCACTGCTTGAAGAAGGTGTCTTCCAGAAACTGGCAGTAGGACTGGGAGTTGAGCTTGACTCCATCCTCAACCCGAAAAGGCCCCACAAGCTCATCTTTGATGATACCAGCCCAAACCAGTACTCCACCTCCACCTTGCTGGCGTCTGAGTCGGACTGGAGCTCTCTGCCCTTTACCGATCCAGCCACGGGCCCATCCATCTGGCCCATCAAGACTCACCCTCATTTCATCAGTCCATAAAACTTTAGAAAAATCAGTCTTGAGATATTTCTTGGCCCAGTCTTGACGTTTCAGCTTGTGTGTCTTGTTCAGTGGTGGTCGTTTTTCAGTCTTTCTTACCTTGGCCATGTCTCTGAGTATTACACACCTTGTGCTTTTGGGCACTCCAGTGATGTTGCAGCTCTGAAATAAGGCAAAACTGGTGGCAAGTGGCATCTTGGCAGCTGCACGCTTGACTTTTCTCAGTTCATGGGCAGTTATTTTGCACCTTAGTTGTTCCACACGCTTCTTGCGACCCTGTTGACTATTTTGAATGAAACGCTTGATTGTTCGATGATCACGTTTCAGAAGCTTGGCAATTTTAAGAGTGCTGCATCCCTCTGCAAGATATCTCACTATTTTTGACTTTTCAGAGCCCGTCAAGTCCTTCTTTTGACCCATTTTGCCAAAGGAAAGGAAGTTGCCTAATAATTATGCACACCTGATATAGGGTGTTGATGTCATTAGACCACACCCCTTCTCATTACAGAGATGCACATCACCTAATATGCTTAATTGGTAGTAGGCTTTCGAGCCTATACAGATTGGAGTAAGACAACATGCATAAAGAGGATGATGTGGTCAAAATACTCATTTGCCTAATAATTCTATATATTCTATTATTCTATATGTATATATATATGAGCAAGATTACATGTGTAGCAGTGTGATGTAGCTGTATATCAGCTCTGGTGGGAGCCGTGCGTTGGCATGAGGCTGCAGGCCGAGTGCCTTAGGGCGCACTCACACTATGCTATCCGAACCGTGCCCAGTAATACATGTTAAATTAATAAATGTTATAAGGGTTGTTTTTGTGTGAAATGTACAAAACATCCCCCCCACAGAATGTAAAAGAAAGGTGTACCATAAGTTAATGTAATAACAAATGTTAAGTTTATAAATGTTATAAGGGTTGTTTTTTGTGAAATATATTAATAATTAAAAATATTGTACAATTAGTTTTGCAATCTAGTACAAAAGACCTGCTTTTATTCTTCCAAAAATGAAAAAGAGCATTGTGAACATTCTACAAAACATCTCTTTTTCTCACAGAATGTAAAAGAAAGTTGTAATATAAGTTGATGTAATAATAAGTATTAAATTAAGTTAAATTAAGTAAAAAAAAATGTTTTATGGGTATTTTTTGTGAAATGTAATAATAATTTCAAATAATTTCTAGTACACAATACCTGATATTATTCTTCCAAATATGAAAAAGAGCATTGTGAACATTTTACAAAACATCTTTTTTCCCCACAAAACGTAATAGAAAGTAGTAATATCAGTTAATGTTATAACAAATGTTAAGTTTGTAAATGTTATAAAGGTTGTTTTTTTATGAAATGTATTATTAATTGAAAATATTTGTACACTTTGTTTTGCAATCTAGTACACAAGACCTGCTTTTATTCTTCCAAATATGAAAAAGGGTATTGTGAACATTCTACAAAACATCTTTTTTTCACAGAATGTAAAAGAAAGTAGTAAGTTGATATAATAATAAGTATTTAGTTAAGAAATGTTATAAAGGTTGTTTTTTTTGTGAAAAAATATTAATAGTTCAAAATATTGTACAATTTGTTTTGCAATCTAGCACACAAGACCTGCTTTCATTCTTCCAAATATGAAAAAGAGCATTGTGAACATTCTACAAAACATCTTTTTTCCCACAATATGTAAAAGAAAGTATTAATATAAGTTGATGTAATAACAAAAGTTAAGTTAATGTAATAAGGGTTGTTTTGGAAAAGAGCATCGTGAACATTGTACAAAACATCTTTTTTCCCCCACAGAACGTAATAGAAAGTTGTAATATCAGTTAATAACAAATGTTAGGTTTATAAATGTTATAAGGGTTATTTATTATAATATGTATCAATAGTTGAAAATATTTGTACACTTTTTTTTGCAATCTAGCACACAAGACCTGCTTTTATTCTTCTAAATATGAAAAAGAGCATTGTGAACATTCTACAAAACATCTTTTTTTGTGTGTTTGTTTTCCACAAAATGTAAAAAGACGTCGAAAGATGTTTAGGAATTTATCATGTCAGATTATTGATATTTGCACGTCTCTTGTAGCTGAACAAACAGAGAGATTCATGCACAGCTTGACAAATGCTAGTGGCACAGAAGCGCTTGACTCTCTGCTGTTTTAATGTCAGAAAGTCATGCCAGCTAACTTGTGATGGGACAGTTTCCCTGCAGCATGTGTGAAAGCCAGCTGATCTCCATCACCACACACTTTCTGTCCGTCTTTGTTCCTTGGTTAAAAAAAAATAATAACCACAGTAATCTTTATTGCATCTTCGCTGTATTCAAATCAGTTTACTGTAATCCTCTATCATGCAAATACACAACCACTATTTACAATTTGCTTCTCTCTCTCTCTCTCCCTCTCTCACAATTTTTCACGCTTTTATGAAACAGCGACAGACTGAAACCTTTATTTTTACTGTTGGAAAACATTTAGTAAAATGGTTTCTGTGAGAGTTTTTATTTTGGGTTTTAAATTTGTTAAAAGAAAGAGGTTTAAATGTCCACTTCTGAATTGTGTTTTAGGGCAGGCCAAACTAGCTATTTATATGAGCAGAAAAAACAAGGTTGAAAGGTTGTCTGGGAAAGATGTGGTGGTAATGTTTGTAAACTTGGTGAAATCACGAGTTCTGATTGATTTTTGTTTTTATAAATCTACAAAAGACATGTTAGCTGTGTGGAAGTGGGGCATTGTGTTCAATTGTTAAAGAGGAGTTAGTTTTTATTTTTTATAATTAATTAATTAATTATTTTTTGCTGCATCTCTTGTGAGATTTTGACATGTTGAAATGATGATGATGATTAACTTATTGTAATAAAAGGCACTTTTAAATTCTAATTCTCTCTCTCTCTCTCTCTTTCTCTCTCGGTGGCTCAATGGTTAGCACTGTGGCCTCACAGCAAGAAAGTTGCTGGTTCGAGTCCCGGCTAGGCCAGTTGGCATTTCTGTGTGGAGTTTGCATGTTCTCCCTGTGTTGGCGTGGATTTCCTCCAGATGCTCCTTTTCCCCCCCACAGTCTAAACACATGTATGAACTAAATTGGCCATAGTGTATGAGTATGTGTGTAAATGGGTGTTTCCCAGTACTGGGTTACAGCTGGAAGGGCGTCCGCTGTATAAAACATATGCACCAAGATTTGGTGAGAATATTCATTCATTCGTTTTCTTATCGCTTTAGTGCCTTTACTAATCTGGGGTCGCCACAGCGGAATGAACCGCCAACTTATCCAGCATATGTTTTACACAGAGGATGCTCTTCCAGCTGCAACCCATCACTGGAAAACATCCATACACTCCCATTTACACACATACACGACGGACAATTTTAGCTAACCCAATTCACCTGTACCACATGTCTTTGGACTTGTGGGGGAAACCAGAGCACCCGAAGGAAACCCACACAAACACGGGGAGAACATGCAAACTCCACATGGTGATAATATAAGACTAAATAAATTAAGTATTTTAATGTTAATATAAAATACAATGTAAGTGACCACTAAATGATTATACCACTTTCAATTTGTTCAGAGCATCAGAGCATGTCACGTGTTTTCAGTAGTCCGGGTAATAAATAGGTTAGTCAGAAGTCAGATTAGCAGAGCGAAGAGGATACCTGTTTCTGCGCAGTTCATGGAGATGAGTAGCGATTTATGAAGAAAGGAGGCTTACTCCTGCTCAATTTATATCGTAGAACCCTTTGGTAAAGCGGAGCGAGGTATGTGAAGTTGATTATTTAAGCCATATGAGTTTGTTTGTATACTGATGTTAATCGTGAGCTCTGCCTTCTTATTAGTTGTTTCAAACTGTCTTCATATACTTCATCGTTTAGTTTTCATACATCGCTCTGTACATCTTTATTTGTCATATTTTTCTGTATACGAGTTGTATTTAGTGATTTTTGGCTCTCGTCTTGAGCAAAATAAAGAAAGAAGCACTCGTCAGAAACTCTCTGCCTCGTTCATGGATGCCAAAGGGCAGCTACATACAATTTTCTAAAAAAAAAAAAAAAGTTAATGTTGCTTTATTGGCTTGGCATTTTGTACAGTATTGCCAAAGCACTTTAGATGCTTATAAAACGTGACATATTATCATCAAATTAATAAAACACACAATAAATTTGAAATAAATGACAAAACAATCATAGATATATACACTAGATATCACATACAGGCCCTGAGGAGGCGTCAATAGCGCCACCACATTTGTTCAGTGCTCCCAGGACAAAACTCATTCAGCTGCACTAGTCAAGACTAACCCCCAATCCCAATTAGGCCTGTCACAAAAATCAATATATCGACTTATCGCACAGCACATGGACATCAATTCAATTATTTTTAGTGATGCAATATATATCGCTCATGCATAAAAACAATTCTAGCAACATTTTAATTGATTGTGCAACATCTCTACCTCTACTGGAGTTGTCAGTATGGTTAAAACACTATAGTATTTACTATAAATGACGATAGTATATTTTCATGTGGATGTCTGACAACTGAACATAGCTCTAGTAGCAGATATATTACTTTTCACCTTGCACTTTTTTGTTAACACTAATTATTATTCATTTAGGATATGCGTTTTCAATTCTGATTCCAATGCCTAATTATTGAATTGTTAAAATAACTATAATTAAATTAAATATTCTTAAGAATAAAATATATTGTGTGTTTTTTGAAGGAGTGTACTTGCGTTGTGATATTATATTGTCATGCTGGCATTATATAATGAGTGGCATAAAATGGTCTTAAAATGACAATGATATTGTTTATCGCAATATATTTTGGTGCAATATATCGTACAACACAAAATAGATATCGTGACAGGCCTAATCCCAATTCTATTTTTGTACCCCTTCCCCTTCCCCTTGGACCTTACAACCGAGGGTTAAGGGGAAGGGCTTCAAAATTTTCCCCAAAGAATTGGGACACCACTACAGCACATGCACACGTCATCAGATGTCATCATGATCTCTTGCTTTATTTGAGATCAGACAATGGCGACTGCTGTAGTTATTCCAATTGTGTTATTTTTTGATCTTCAGGAAATCACTGAAGGCATATATTACAGTATGTTACCATAACAATCTAATGTGGCAATAAGATCGTAACTATACTGTGCATTTACACCGTGACCATATTCATCTGTAAACGCACCAAAAACAACATTAACATTATAGCAGACACTGTAAAAGCTCATTCTCAGCCACTACAGTTTTCTGACAGGGTGTCATCGAGTGTCAGAATGTTGTGGGACTGCTGTACAGGAGTTATGATTATGGATTATAGATCACCAAATTTAGCATTTTTTTCTAGCGTTTTTTTTTAAGCATGACGGTAAAACATGAACATAGTTATGAATATATTCAAATATGTATTTGTTTGTTGCAAAAATTAATAATAATGACAAAAAATACTAATTTGTGGATCTCCTTACTTCCGGGTTCAGCAATACTGCCGCTGTGGCTGGTGCATTCTGGGAAATTTTCTTACCCCTTGGTTTTGAGTGTGGTCCTAAAAAATCTTTGTTCGAAAGGCTATTCATCCCTTCCCCTTAGCCCTACGCCTTAAAGCTATAGAGAATTGGAACACCCCTACCCCTTGGCATGAACGGGCAAAACGAGAGGTGGGGTAAGGGGAAGGGCTAAGGGGTAGAATTGGGATTGGGCCTAAAGCCAATGTGAAGATGCACGCACGCACGCACGCACGCACGCACGCACGCACGCACGCACGCA
>CAIGQZ010031698.1:2178003-2199764 GCA_903798205.1 Danio tinwini | reverse complement strand
GGTTGGGTTTAGGGGTAAACATAAATAAAATACAATTTAATGGGTCAATTAATAAATAATATGAATAGTTTTTTTGGTATAATTACTGTTTTTACATGACTGTGAGGTTTGGGTTTAGGGCTAGACCTGAATAAAACACAATTTATTGGGTCATTTAATAAATAATATGAATAATACTCAGTATAAGGGGTAGATGTTAATAAAATACAATTAATGGGTAATTTCATAAATGATATAGATAATTCTCGTTAACTTCTGGCTGCAGCTGTATCCCTTTTAAGAAAAAGCAGAAACATATTGAAGAATACTAAATAAATACTGAAAAAAACAGCTATTGACTTTCATAGTATTTTTTACTCCCATTATGGATGCCAATGGCTGCTTCAGAATATTTTGTTTTGTGTTCAAAAGAAGAAGAAAGAAATGCATAAAAGTTGTAAGTGCTGAGAAAATGTTCAATTCTGGGTGAACTATCCCTTTAAATGAATGCTTATTTTACCAAATTACTCTTAATGGTTATAATATAACGCTATGTATTTTCTGTGCACTCTAATATGTCTATTACATGACATAAGCACACTAACAAGAACATTTTTTCCCCACAATACACTCAACTGCCAATGTCACGATTGAACCAGAAGTGATATAATAAGTACTTTGTAATAATGAAAACTATTTGTGTAAATAAAATAGTGTTGATACCATCAAAACACTTCATTATACTGTTGAAAACATGTTTTAGTGGAAACTATTACCATTCAAACATTGAACAGCTTTCATTAAAGGCTTTTATCAGGCAAGGGTACACTGCATTGATCAAAAGTGACAGCAAGGACATTTTAAGTGGAGTTATATTTCAAAGAAATCCTGTTTTTCCTTCCATTCATTGAAGAACCTTGAAAAATAAAAGTTTCCACAGAAATATTATGCAACTAAAAACTGTTTTCAACATCGATCATGATTAGGATTGCACTTTAACACACTAACAATATGAAATGTTCTGTTTTGCATACTAATTCTAGTAGTAAGCACTGCACTATTCATTCATTTTCCTTCGGCTTATAGTTCATCAGGGGTCGCCACTCTTCCAGCATATGTTTTACACAGTGGAAGCCCGTCCAGCCGCAACCCAGTGCTGGGAAAAATCCATACACACTCATTCGCATACACACTCATACACTACGGCCGATTTAGTTCATCCTATATAGGGCATGTGTTTGGGAAACCGGAGCTCCTAGAAACCCACACCAACACGAGGAGAACATGCAAACTCCACACAGAAACGCCAACTAGCACAGCCAGGACTCGAACCAGCGGCCTTCTTGCTGTGAGGCCACAGTGCTAACCACTGAGCCACCGTGCTGCACATTAAATTAAATCCAATACTATTCCTAATAATCATACTATATATAGCATGCCGATAAAATATGTAATTAGTAAAGTACAATGATCAAAAGAGGAGTTGTCAGTTTTCTCGAAGGGGTGTTCATAAGAATCCTTTATAATCATGATAGGACATGTCATGAATGTTAATTTATGCATGCTTATAACAACTGTTATTAAGTGTATTTCGCTCAGTTTTGTCATTTTAAATGCGAAGATGACATTGTTTGTTATGACAACTTGACATAAATATATCACAACCTGATTTTGTCTTTGTAATGGCATCTTGATATTATCAAGACAACAAAACTTGTCATAAATCTGTCATAAACATGATTGTCATGAAGCCATTATAAATGTGTCATGAATTTTATAACAGAGTCATTAATATTTTTCTTGACCTTAGCTACAGCGGTACAAGCTGAATTAGTCATTAAAACGTCACTGAATATTAATGACGCTCTTAAAACTGACTTGACAGAGTAATGATACTTTTAATGAGACATTTTAATGACAAATTCAGTGAAAACATAGTCATGACACAATTACAATGCCTCAAGAAGCATCATTTCACTTACTTTGTTGGCCAGTTGCGGTCCATATTAAACATTCTAAACCAGGAGTGGCCAAATTTGGTCCTGGAGGGCCGGTGTCCTGCACAGTTTAGCCCCAACTCTAATAAAACACCTCTGCTCATAGACTTGATCTTGTAGACACTGATTAGATGTTCAGGTGTGTTTGATTAGTGTTGGAGCTAAACTGTGCAGGACACCGGCCCTCCAGGACTAAGCTCGCCCACCACTAAACCATCTATCTAGTGTTATTGTTACACTATATCAATTATAGTATTTACAATAAAATATTAATATTAAGTCTCTCACATTGTCGCACAGCAACATTAATATAGCATTGAATAATGTTTTACGATATTAATTTAGTGTCCGGCGGCATAGTGGCTCAGTGGTTAGCCTTACAGAATGACGATCGCTGGTTGGAGTCCCAGCTGGGCCAGTTGGCATTTCTGTGTGGAGTTTGCATGTTCTCCTTGTGTTGGCGTGGGTTTCCTCCGGGTGCTCCGGTTCCCCCCACAGTCCAAAGACATGTGGTATAGGGGAATTGGGTTAACTAAATTGTCCGTAGTGTGTGAGTGTGAATGAGTTTGTATGGCTGTTTCCCAGTGTTGGGTTGCAGCTGAAAGGGCATTCGCTGCGTAAAATATATACTGGATAAGTTGGCGGTTCATTCCGCTGTGGCGACCCCAGATTAATAAAGGGTCTAAGCCGAAAAGAAAATGAATAAATGAATAAATGAATAATGTTTTATGATATTAATTTAGTGTCCGGTTGCATGGTGGCTCAGTGGTTAGCCTCACAGCAAGAGTGTTGCTGGTTCGAGTCCCAGCTCGGTCAGTTGGCATTTCTGTGTGGAGTTTGCATGTTCTCCCGGTCTTGGTGTGGGATCCCTCCGGGTGCTCCGGTTTCCGCGACAGTCCAAAAACATGCGCTATAGGGGAATTGATGAACTAAATTGGCCATAGTGTATGAGAGAGTGTGTGTGTGTGTGTGTGTGTGTGTGTGTGTGTGTAAATGGGTGTGTATGGGTGTTTCCCAGTACTGGGTTGCAGCTGGAAGGGCATCCGCAGTGTAAACCATATGCTGGAATAGTTAGCTCTTCATTCCAGTGTGGCAACCCCTGATAAATAAAGGGACTAAGATGAAGGAAAATGAATGAATGAATAAATGAATGAAGTCTCTCATATTGTTGCATAGCAACATTAATAAAGTATAGTGTTTTATAATTAATTACTTATAACTAGGCCCACACTGAATCTGCGCTCGCAGAATTCCACAGATTTTCAGCCCATCATTAATTCTGTTTATTTACTTGAGTAAATGTGTGTAAATCTGAATTCATTCAGTTTTTAAATTACACGAATTTCACATATTAAGGTTTTAGTTATGAGACTCTCAAAGTAATTGCGCAGAAATTCACAGATTATTACCAAAATTCTCTGCAGAAATAGCAAAAAACGTCCGCAGATTCCGTCTGGCCCTACTTATAACTTATAATTATAAATAATTTAGTGTCAATTTTATTGAACATACAGTTTGCAATTAATTTTTTGACATTTTGTTTTTTTTAAGTAATGCAATAGTCACTTTCCCTGTTTCTGTGTTGTATTACATGTACTTTAGTTCCATCATGTGATTTCTTTGTTCCATGTTTCTGCCATGTGTTAAAGGTGCTGTATGTACGTTTTTGACTCTTCTAAAGCATATAAATACCATAATATGTGCAGATATTTCAGAAACATCCTAAGTGAACACTTGTTTATCTGAAAAACAATGCTGAAGTCAGATATTCTGCTTTGAGAATGGTTTTTCCGTGTCTGAAAGCTGTTTTTGTTTAGGTAAATTTAACCTGCACAATGCCAGTTTAGCCAATTATAATTCAGCACTCCGGGTTGCCTTGTTGGAAAACAGCGTATTTCATTCACTCATCCAGAAAGACTCTGAAAGCATGCGTCCGTGACCAAAAGGGACAGTATCAGACGTAAAAAATTAGACAGATTCAGTTCCACATGAGGTTATTAATTAGCAAATGATATAAATATTTTGAGCGTAAACATTAGGTGAGCAGGTTACATTGTACCACTTGTCCTAACAACATGCTTCATGACGAGATACGCAGTGATGAGCAGATTTGCACCAGACGAAACATGAAAGAAATGTAAATACAGCCATTCAGAAGCACAGAATATGCACTCACTCACAAAATGGTAAGGTTTAAAATCTATTCAAACTCACATTGTCAGCATTTAGCACTGAATAAAGCACACAAGGTTTACCTGAGGTGATCACTGGTTTCTGTTGTTCAGCTGTGATAAATAGAAGCCGTTTCTAATATATCAATTCGAGGTGTTGGTTAGAACCAAAGCTCCTTTTAATATGGAGAATATTCCCTTTATTGCATGTCGTTGCTTTTATTTAGAGCACAGTTTAAATCACTCGCTCCTGTACTCAATCTGGCAACCCGCGCTTGCGTTTGCTTTGATCCAGGAGTGCAATACCTAGTTCAACCACTGGGTGTCAAACTTACATACTGCACCTTTAATGTTTCAGTGTTTCCACCTGTGTCTCACCCCTGCGTGTAATTAGTTCAATGATGTCCTCTGTATTTGCTACAGGCACTGGAACATATACATGCAGGAGAGACATGAAGGGATGACAATACCAGACCAGAAACAAACTAAACACAGAGATATAAACACACAGGACGCAATCACACTGTATACACATGGAAGGTGAACACAGGTGGAACACAATAATAATCAAGAAACGGCAGGAAACAGAACAAAGGGGTCACATGATCTAAACAAACACACATGGAGCATGGAAACATGGGGAAGACTACATGACATAAACACGGAAACTACATGAACACACCAAAACACTGGACACGTGACACCCTGGTAGTTAGTTACGTTTACAATGATGTAGATCAGCTACTAACTCAGTTATTTTTGTGAGAAGTAACTAGTAACTATAACTAATTCATTTAAAGGGGAGCTGTCATGCAAAAATCACTTTTATTAGGTGTTTGAACACAGTTGTGTGTCAGCAGTGTGTGAATATAACCAGCCTCTAATGGTAAACATGAACTAATTCAATTTTCTATGATCACACTTGATTAAAACAGTCTGCAGAAACACTTTGATTGACATTCTCCCTTTGTACGTGTCATCAAAGGAAAAAGCCCCGCCCACTAGTGACAATCTCTCCCTCATCAGCATAAACAGCTGTGATTGAGTAGCAGCTTTTTTGAATCTGCTGCTATACCAATGCATTTGCAGCTCCGCCCTCTTTTAAAAAGAGCTCATTTGCATTTAAAGCGACATAAATGCCATAATTAGGATCAAAGTTTAAAAGGATCAGTTTCAGAGAGTCATAAAACATTATCTGTGTGGTATTTTGAGCTGAAACTGATTTAAATTAACATGCCCAAAACTGAAAATGAGACTATTCCCTCGCCAAAAAAAAGTGGATTGTTCCAGATGACATCGGTGTCATCAGTTTAACGAAACAGTCTGGCTGGTCTGGACCTCTGTCTCTCAGTCTGAATGTGTCCACTGTGAAGAAGAAAAGCTCAGACTGAGAGATCTGCTGGATCTTATCGCTGATTAAACACAGCTAATGGAGCGTCTGTGTGTGTGACGGCTCCACATAATGACATAATCACACACACACACACTGCTAACAGAGCTGAGGACACAACGCATTTACTTCTCCCACATAAACAAATACTAAAGTCGTTTACTGTTAAGTGTGTTTTGATCCAAATTATGGTGAAGTGTATTATATACATCAGTGAATATTACAGTATTTCAAATACAGTATTTACAACACTGTTAATGAATGTTCCAGCATACTGTAGTCTTTAATAATAAACTACTAAATACTGTAGCATACTTACAGTTTTACTACAGTAAGCTGAGGTACCATAGTGGAAAACTACAATATTGGGTCATTTGTTTATATTACTATTGTTGTTGTGTAAGCATAGCGACAATAGAACTACCGCAACCGATTAATTTAAACACGTTACAAAACAATCAATCACCGGCCACTTTATTAGGTATACCTTACTAGTACCGGGTTGGACCCCCTTCTGATGTCAGACCTGCCTTAATCCTTCGTGGCATGGGTTCAACAAGGCACTGGAAATATTCCTCAGAGATTTTGCTTCATATTGACATGATAGCATCATCAGATTTGTCTGCTGCACATTCGTGATGTGAATCTCCCGTTCTACCACATCCCAAAGGTGCTCTATTGGATTGAGATCTGCTGACTGTGGAGGCCATTTGAGTACAGTGAACTCATTGCCATGTTCAAGAAACCAGCCTGAGATGATTCACGCTTTATGACATGGTGTGTTATCCTGCTGGAAGTAGCCATCAGAAGATGAGTACACTGTGGTCATAAAGGGATGGACATGGTCTGCAACAATACTCAGGTAGGCTGTGGCGTTGACACGATGCTTAATTCGTATTAATGAGCCCAAAGTGTGCCAGGAAAACATCCCCCACACCATTACACCACCACCACCAGCCTGAACATTTAATACAAGGCAGGATGGATCCATGCTTTCATGGTGTTGATGCCAAATTCTGACCCGACCATCCGAATGTGGCAGCAGAAATGGAGACTCATCAGACCAGGCAACGTTTCTCCAATCTTCTATTGTCCAGTTTTGGTGAGCCTGTGTGAATTGTAGCCTCCGTTTCCTGTTCTTAGCTGACAGGAGTGGCACCCGGTGTGGTCTTCTGCTGCTGTAGCCCATCTGCCTCAAGGTTGGACGTGTTGTGTGTTCAGCGATGCTCTTCTGCAGACTTCAGTTGTAACGAGTGCTTATTTGAGTTACTGTTGCCTTTCTATCAGCTGGAACCAGTCTGGCCATTCTCCTCTGACCTCTGGCATCAACAAGGCATTTGCACCCACAGAACTGCCGCTCACTGGATATTTCCTCTTTTTCAGTCCATTCTCTGTAAACCCTAGAGATGGTTGTGCGTGAAAATCCCAGTAGATCAGCAGTTTCTGAAATACTCAGACCAGCCGGTCTGGCACCAACAACCATGCCACGTTCAAACTCCCCTTTCTTCCCCATTCTGATGCTCGCTTTGAACTGCAGCAGATCGTCTTGACCATGTCTACATGCCTAAATGCATTGAGTTGCTGCCATGTGATTGGCTGATTAGAAATTTGTGTTAACGAGCAGTTGGACAGGTGTACCTAATAAAGTGGCCACTACAGTATTTATTTGTAATATTTATGTATTTTTCATATAGGCTCTCTCCCATTAAATCCAGCATGTGAAGCAGCATTGCATGTATGAGGTGTCTGCGGTGTGTGTGTGTGTGTGTGTGTGTGTGTATTGTGTTCTCTTCAGGTCAGTGTAGTGTTTGTTCAGTTTGGTGGAGTTTTTCCTCCTCTTTCTCTTGTTTCTGGCTATAAATGGACATTGTGTTTACACACATTCTTTAGAGAGCAGAGGATTTGAGTGTGCCTGTGTGTGTGAGCGTGTGTGTGTGTGTGTGTGTGTGTGTGAGAGAGAGAGAAACATTTGTTTTGTGTTTGTGTGAGCATCTGTATGTGCGCGCATTGCGCATGTGTGTATATGATTGTGAGTATTATTATTATGTGTGTGTGTGTGTGTGTGTGTGTGTGTGTGTGTGTGTGTGTGTGTGCTGTATACTGTATGTGTGTGTGTGCATATGTGTGGGTGTCATTATGGATTTGTTCATGCATGATTGTGACTGTATGCATGTGTCAGTGTTTATGTGTGTGTATGCGGTTGAGTGTGTGTGTGTGTGTGTGTGTGTGTATGATTTTGAAGGTATCAGTGTATGTATGTGTTTGTATGATAGTGAATATGAATGTGTGTGTGTGTGTGCATGATTGTGACTGTATGCGTGTGTCAGTGTTTGTTTATGTGTGTGTGTTTGTGAGCATTTGTGTGTGTATGCGGTTGTGTATGTGTGTATATGCGCGTGCGTGCGTGATTTTGAAGGTATCAGTGTATGTATGTGTATAATGGTGAGTATAAATGTGTGTGTGTATACAGGTATGTGTGTGTGTGTGCATGCATGATTGTGACTGCATGCGTGTTTCAGTGTTTGTTTATGTGTGTGTGTTTGTGCGAGCATTTGTGTGTGCATGCAATTGTGTACGTGTGTGTTTGTCTATGCGTGTGCGTGACTTTTACAGTATCAGTATATGTATGTGTGTGTGTGTGTGTGTGCGTGCATGATTGTTACTGTGTGTATACTTGTGTGTGTCGTGTCAGTGTTTTTATGTGTGTGTATGTGTGTGTCTGTGTGCATGCATGATTGTGACTGTGTTTGCGTGTGTCACTGTTTGTTTTGGTGTATTTGTGTGCGTATGCGATTGTGTTTGTGTGAGTTTGTGTGAGTTTGTGTATGCGTGTGCTTGATTTTGAGGGTATCAGTGTATGTATGTGTGTGTGTGTGTGTGTATGCGTGCATGATTGTGACGGTGTATGTGTCTGTGTGTGTGCATGATTGTGTGCGTATGTATGTGTGTGTGTGTGATTGTGACTGTGTGTATGTGTGTATTAGTGTGGGAGCAGGATTACTCCAGGAAGTGGTGATTGGCATGTGGTGTGTTTGATACAGTGAATCTGCAAGTCTGAACACGGCTGAACTCAAGAACAAACCACGAAACACACCAGAAAACACAACTGCACAAGCACAAATCACACTTCACCTGCAGAATCTGAGGTATTAGGTGCAAACCAGTTGACAAACACCATACAAACTGAAATATTCGTTCATTCATTCATTCTACTTCGGCTTAGTCCCTTATTTATCAGGGGTCAACACAGCACAATGAACCACCAACTATTCCTGCAAATGTTTTACGGAGTGAATGCCCTTTCAGCCACAACCCAGTGCTGGGAAACACCCATATACACACATTCACACACACACTACGGCCAATTTATTTAATCAATTCCCATATAGCGCATGTGTTTGGACTGTGGGGGAAACCGGGGCACCCGGAGGAAACCCACACCAACACAGGGAGAACATGCAAACTACACTCAGAAATGCTAACTGACCCAGCCGGGACTCGAACCAGTGACCTTCTTGCTGTGAGGCCACAGTGCTAACCACTGAGCCAACTGTAATACTATTAAGTATTATTACATTTTAAATGAACCGTTTTCTGTGGGAGTTATTATAAAACGTTTATTAGAAAATGTAATTTAAAGCTGGATTTTCAGCATCATTACAGCAGTCAAACGATTCTCAGCGTCACATGATTCTTCAGAAATGATTCGAAAAGGATGACTTGATGACCCAGAAACCTTTTAGGGGTGTGTTTCCCAAACAACAGGGTAACTAGCGGCTGAACTCTCATAGTACGATGCATCGTTTGGGAAAAGAACGATGTATTGTCGAGTGTTTCCCAAAAATCGTAGTTTCTCTGTTGCAGATCCAATTCAATTCAATTCAATTCATGTTTATTTGTATAGCGCTTATACAATGTAGATTGTGTCAAAGCAGCTTCACATGGAAGATCCATCGTTTGAACCACGTTAGTTATAAAGTAAAACGCCCGTAATGATGCTCTAAACGGGGTGGAGTAACTTGTTTACACTGTAAAAAAATCCAACTTAAAAATTGTTAACTCAGTTTAAAATTGTAAGTTAGGCAGACATACTTTTGAGCTCACAGTTGAATTTACTCATTAAAGTTATTCAGCTGCATGTTTGGAACTGTTTGTTCAATGAAAGTAAAATATTCAGTTGAGGAGACTTTACATTTTTATTTCTCCATATCTTCAAAAAATAAAAAGTTGAGTTAACTTAAAATATTAAAGCAAAGAAATGTTACGTTTATTAAGCTTCGGTGTTTGAAGTTGTGCCAAATTATTCTATAAAGTATACTTGACTTAAACCAGCCTTTTCAGGCAACTTAAAAAAATTATAGCCCAACAGCAAGCGCTGATGGTCGGCATGATTACAGCAAAAAAGATTATCTTACTTAATTGGACATCTCCAAAGGCTCCCTGCTTTAAGAGATGGTTGAACGAGCTGCTCTATGTCATTCATTGGAACAACTACATCTTAAAACTGCACAGAAAAAAAAACTGAAACCATATGGGGACTATTCTAAGACTTTTGGGAATCTAGCATTTTACGTTTGTAAATTTTCATCTCTAACCCATATATTCATGACACTGACTTTGAGAAAACATGAATACTGTCATCTTTGTTTTAAATATGTTTATGCTACATATGTCGTGTGTGTATATATATGTATGTATATTTGGTAACTGAGATGATCCCTCCCCCTTTTTTTTGAGGGGGATGGATCTTATTTTTATTAGTATTGTATTGTTTTAGTTACATATCTTACAAATGTTAAATAAAACAAATATATAAAAAAATTATAATAATAATTATTTAGCACAACTTCAACCACTGAAGTTTCATAAACTTAAAATTTCTTTGCAGATGGTTGCTTAAAATTTTTAAGTTAACTCAATTTAAATTTTTTACAGCTTAGAGAAGAACCCCATCATTTCTTTGCACAATGATATTGTTTTACACACACACACACACACGCATAAAAAAATGTTTTGGTAAAAACATGCACTTAATGGAAATATATGTAAACGGCTCATATAGAGCCTGTGTTTCCTTCACAAATATTATTGAGAACATTACATATTCTATTCTAAAACATAAAATCACTTACAAAAGCGCACACAAATTCTAATATCATAAATAAATCATATAAATAAATAAATAAATAATGAGGATATTTATTAAGAAATGAAATTTATAATAATATTAATAATATAATAATATTGTAATAATATTTATTATTTATTAGGAAATGAAAAAAAATCCTACTTTAATAATAATATTAATGATGATAATTATAATTATTATTATTATCACTATTATTATTATTATTATTATTATTATTATTATTATTATTATTATTATTATTAAGTACACTGAAAAAAATAATTCAGAGATGATTCCTTGAATTTACTCAAAAAAAATTTACGTTAAGTGGCTGTAAACCATTTAATTGGGCTGAATTTAAGCAAACAAATTAAGTAGAATTTTATTAAATTAAATTTGTTTGTTTAAATTCAACACAAATAAATTAAAAATAAAAAAAAAATTTGACATCAAAATTTGAAATAGACATCATTTTTTTCAGTGTAGGATATTGTTTATTTATTTATTTTTTTCATGAAAAGTCTACTTACAATTTGACACATGCAAACCACTACAGGCATGTTCTAACCAACAGGCCCATGTCATATACAGTACAGATACTTAATAAATAACCCACTATAAATTAAAAGCATTAACATATGCTGTGTTTTTTGTTTTCACAAGCTTTGGAGACGTAACATAAATTCCGCTTTTTAATAATAGCTCACCTATAGCCACAGCTGCGTTCCAAATGGCTTCAATGTTTTCAAAGTGCACTGCGAAGGGAGCGCAATTGTAAACATGCAATGCAATTGACACATTTTCGGTCATGGACGCATGCTTTCAGAGCCTTTCCGGATGAATTAATGAAATACGCTGTTTTCCAACAAGGCAACCCGGGGTGTTGAAATATTATTGGCTAAACTGGCATTGTGCAGGTTAGATTTAATTAAACAAAGACAGCAATCCAGCACGGAAAAAACATTTACAAAGCAGAATATCTGACTTCAACATTGTTTTTCAGTTAAACAAGTATGTTCACTTAGGATGTTTCTTAAATATCTGCACACACTATGGTATGTTTATGCTTTAGAAGAGTCAAAAACTTACATACAGCACCTTTAATTCCTAATTCATAACTATTGCTTTTATTAAATTGAATACAATTCCAACAATCAAGATCAACATATGAAAGAGAGGCATTTAGCTAACTTACAACACAAAAAGCAATTCGTAGCTAGTTTATGTTAGTGGCTAATTCATATGAACTCATACAGGTTAAGGTTAGGGTCACGGGTAGCCCTTTGTCCTAAAAATAATGTACTATTGTATGAATTAAATTTTAAAATATCACTTTAATTAGACTGTAGCTCACTAAAGCATAAAATAGTTATATTTTAGGTTGGTATTTTATTAAATTTGCAGACACAGGTTATTGGTCAATAATATGCATATGTTCACAAATAATTAAAAGGTACCTATCATGCAAAAATACCTTTTATAAGAGGTTTAAGCACAGTTGTTTGTCAGCAGTGTGCGAATATAGCCAGCTTCTAATGGTAAAAATGTATTAATATTTTTTTTTATGATCACACTTGATAAAAACAGTCTGCAGAAACACTTTGATTGACATTCTCCCTTTGTATGATGTCATCAGAGGGGGAAAGCCCCACCCACTACCATCTCTCCCTCATTAGCATATGACGTTAGTCTTGTTTTTGAATCTGCCACTATGCTGACACACAGGCATTTGTAGCTCCGCCCTCTTCTGAAAAGAGCACAATCTCATTTGAATTTAAAGTGACAATCACCAAAACATCACAATTAGGATCAAAGCCTAAAAGGGTCAGTTTCAGAGAGTTATAACACACTATTTGTGTGATATTTGAGCTGAAACTATTTTACATCTTGTAAAAAGGGGGAGAATAGGTCCCCTTTAAAATGATTTATAATACCCAAATAAGCCTGTGTTATTAGGAAATAATATACCTTGGAATGTTGTGACTGACCAATCAGAATCGAGTATTAAAGAGAGCCATGTAATAAGATGAGGACATACTGGTACTTACACAGAGCTGCCATCTCTTTGGGAAGATCCGCCCCAAATCGTCCAAACAGGCTGCCATTGGCCAGAAGATCAAAGGGGGAGTGATTTCGCATTGAGCTGAAGGCAAAAGGGTAAAACCCTGTCATGTGACTCACAGGTCTCTCCCTATTGGTCGCCATGGTGATGATGGCCCTTCCCCAGCGTCCAAATATGGTGCTGTCGTTGAGACGGTGAATTGTTTTGGTTTCCTCCTATTTTCTTTCAGGCACTGTTTATAAGAAATGCTCGTATTAAGCACTGCGCAATAATCATTAATCCATTATAAACATGTGTTGGTTTGTGTGGTGCTGATTTGAAGAGAAGATGGAATCAGCTCCAGACCCTGCGTTGATGTGCAATGGTAAAACCCAACAGGTGCCTGCTGAGAAACACAAGAGAAGGGAGATATGCAGTGTTTTATTTTATACTTAAAGCATATTATTTTTGCAACATGTTAGTCACAGTCATAAAAACCTTTCTGATTTACAATAGCTAAATTAAATGTACTCTGTTCATTCAATTTATCACTGTATTTAGAATGGGCTTATTAATATAACATCTACAATGAATGAATAAATGAATGAATGAACGAATCAAACAATCAATCAACGAATTAATCAATCAACAAATTAATCAATCAACGAATTAATCAATCAATGAATGAATAAATAAAAGAATGAATGAATGATTAAATCAAACAATCAATCAACAAAATAATCAATCAATGAATAAATGGATGAATGAATGATCGAATCAAGGAATCAATCAATCAATTAAATGAATAAATGAATGAATCAAACAATTAATCAATCAACAAACTAATCAATAATTAAATGAATGAATGAATTAGTGAACATATCAACCAATCAATTAAGGATTGAATAAATTAATCAATCAATAAATCAATGAATCAAAAAACTAATTAATCAATGAATCAATCAATGAATAAAACAATGAATAAATGAATCAAGCAATGAATCAACCAATCAAAGAATCAATCAATCAATCATGATTAAATGAATGAATAAATTAATTAATCAACAAAATAATCAATGATTGAATGATTGAATGAATGAATGAATGAATGAATCAATCAATCAATGAATCAATCAATCAATCTATCTATCTATCTATCTATCTATCTATCTATCAATTAATAAATTAATCAATAAATAAATGAATAAATGAATTAATCAGGCAAGCAACCAAGCAATGAATGAATAAATAAATTAATCAACCAATCAACCAATCAATATCAATCAATCAAAAATTAATTAATCAACAAATTGACCAATCAATCAATAAATCAATCAATTAATCAATTAACGAATGAATTAATTAATTAACAAACTAACTAACCAACCAACCAACCAATCAATGAATCAATGAATCAATCATCAAATAAATGAATCAACAAACAAACTAACCAACCATCCAATCAATGAATCAATCAATCAACAAACAAACTAACCAACCAACCAACCAACCAACCAGTGAATGAACGAATCAATCAATCAACGAATAAAAATGAATGAATGAATGAATCAATCAATCAATCAATCAATCAACAAATTACTGAATCAACAAACAAACTAGCCAACCAACCAGTCAATCAATCAATCAATGAACAAATTAAATTAAATTAATTAATCAACCAACCACTCAGTCAATAATTTAATGAGTATTACATAATGATAATTTTTATGGTGGGCAAATAAATTGACTATAATCTATAAGCTCTTTTCTTACTTCTACATTTGTATTGTATGAAGCAATAGAGTGACTGAAGTAAAGAGATCCAAAAGCCAGAAAGATTAAAAAAAGAAAAAGAAAAGTCCTATCTGTCCATTTAGATTTCGCAGAATCTGAAATTGCGATCTGATTTCAGACCACATATGAATGCGGTTTGGAAAAGTCTGATTTTATGTGGTTTTCTGATGTTTGGACTGTAAACAACTAAATATATTTGAGCAGGATAAGCTCCGGAAAAAGAGAACAAAAAGATTATTTCTGCCTGTTTGAAAAAAGACTTTATTACTAATTACTTTTTTGCCATTTGAATGATAGAAAAGGCATGAAACAGTGGGCAAACTAATTCAGTACACTGTAAAAAAAACAAAAACATTGATTACTCTTATTACTAGTGTTATTTGTAATTACTGTACTATAATAATTACAATAACCTATGCATAATTGCATGCAACTAACCCTAAACCTAGCCATAAAGTAAATAGTAATTGCAGTCAACGTCTTTCCCGGTGTGAGTGGGTTTATTTTGAGAGGTGATGAGAAGATGAGATGTCCAATTTTGGTCACACTTTATTTTAATGTACAATTGGCGCTATTAACAATCCATTCACTGAGACTTTTTCAAGAGTTCACGCTTAGTTATTGCTTGATGCTATTAGCAGGTTTGGCATGCTGTCCCGGGAGAGAACCCTGAGTTTGAAGGTAATTAAGCCCAGGGCTCCCGCCTGGTCAATTAAGAGGGTCCGAGATCAGGTAGGTCTTGAGAGATCCTCCTGGTAAAGGAGGAAAAGGAGGAGATGGGGTGGAAGGGGGAATTCTTCCAAAACGAAGATAATAGGGTGAAATCAGTCTATTTATTGTAAGCTTGGACCAATCTGATTGGATTATTGCTGATTACGGATGAGAAGCCAGCAGCAATTAATCATAGCTAGCAAACTGTAACATAGTAAACAATGTAAACAACAGGTCTCCGGCAGAAACGATGACATAAACAAATGAATAATCAACCATAATCCAACACTATTGTGCCATTTCTACTACGTAAAGTTTCATAAACTAATTTCGAGAGGATCATGTAATATGATTGAGCACGACTGGCTGTAATCAGTAATAATACAATCAGAGTGTTCCAAGCTTACAATAAATGGATCGTTTTCTCCCTACTGCTCTATCTTTGTTTTGGAAGAATCCCCCCTTCCACCCCATCTCCTCCTTTTCCTCACTTTTCTAAGGGAAGCTCTTGAGACCTACCTGATCTTGGATCCCTTTATAAGCTTATTGACCGGCCGGGAGCCTTGGGCTCAAGTATCTCTGAGCTCAGGGTTCTTTCCCGAGACAGCATGCCAAAACAGCTACTAATGCTAAGCATATCTAAGTGGGAACTCTTGAAATTTAGGGGATGTTGTTCTGAGGATTTTTACCTTTCAAAATAAACCATGATGTACAGCAATGAAAGTGTGTGTGTCTTGTTATTAAGATGATAATTATGTACTCCCCATCTAAGCGTGTTTTGTACAACTTACACACATTTAGTAAATACATATTAATATTAATAATTATAAGCTTCCCATTAAAATCCAACTAGCTACAACAGCTTATATTAATAGCTTAAATAGTTTGTCAAGATTACTCATGTTCTTTTTGATGTAATCTATTTGCAAAAAACAGCCCCCCAGTGTGTCCCCATCCTGATGCTGGCTAAGAGGCTATGATTTATCGCTGGCACTGTGGCCTCACAGCAAGAAGGTTGCTGGTTCGAATCCCGGCTGGGCCAATTGGCATTTCTGTGAGGAGTTTGCATGTTTCTTCCTGTGTTGGCGTGGGTTTCCTCCTGGTGCTCTGGTTTCCCCAACAGTCCAAACACATGCGATATATAGGATGAACTAAATTGGCTGTGTCTGTGTGAATGAGTGTGTATGGGTGTTTCCTAGTACTGGGTTGCAACTGGAAGGGCACTGCATAAAACATATGCTGACGGCACACTCAAAACACACAAAATACAGAAACTGTTCATATTTTACAGTGTACTGTGAATTATTGCTTAAACTAAAAAGTGTTACCAAAATGTTCAATATCTAATCTAATTACCATTTTTAAAAGCAACTAAATTCATCATTAATAAAAAACAAATCACTTGCGATAATGAAGAGAAAACATGTTAATCGAACCGACATCTGGCTGGAGTGAGAAAACGCTGTGAATAAAGCGGGAGCCAACAAACAGATGAAACTGAAGGGAAGAAACAGAGCGAGTCTCTTGTTGGGGCATTCATTTGAATGGCCTCCAAGCCATGAAGTGATTCCAGGCGATGCCATATGATTTAAATCAGAGACACAGTTTAATAAAGCTGCCTCTGTTCTCCTGCCACATACCCAGGGCGGAGGGCACCGCTCAGAACACCCCCCCTCCTTCAGCCCTGATGGAAACTTTCACAGCACAAAGCAGACATGCACTCAATAAAATAATTCATTGGATTTACTACTTTTTTTTAAGGTAAGAGGTTGCAAAAAAATATAAAACTAACCACTGAGCCACTGTGTTCAACTTAATTAGTTTGTTTATATTCAGCCCATATAAATTGTATTGCAACCACTTACCCATAAAATATGTAGTAAATCCAATGAATCAACGTTTATCAGTATGGCGAAGCCCACTTTCCATATGTTCATACACGCAAAAAAAAATTGCAGAGATTTTAATTGTAAAAAAACTGTGAAGATGCTATACAGTAAAAAGTCGTAACCTAGTTAACAGTAAGTTTCCTTATATGCATTGTAAGAAATATCTGTTAATAATCAGTGTCTATTTTGTGTGTTTTGGGTTGATTTCTGGTTGTGAATTGTTTTATAGGATGTTGATCTCTGCTATGTCCTCTTTTGATGTTAATAATTCAACTCTACAGTTTAACAAAGTGATTTTTATTAACATTTTAATAGTTTAAATTAATAATATACGGTATAAGAAACAATATCTAGAGAAATAAGTCTGTAAAATAGCAGAAAACGTGCTGGCAGATTATTACAAGGTGTTTGTAGTGTAATATACAACATCAACCCAGACAATATAAATAGTACGGCAAACTATTACACTGTAAAAAAATAAATCCGTAAAATTTACGGTACAAAAGCGGCAGCTGTGGTTGCCAGTATTTCACCTTTAAAAATATGGTACAAACCGTAAAAGTAATTTCTCATTTTTACAGTAAACTACCGTATTTCTTTAATTTATAAAGGTATTTTTAATTTATATGTCTGTATTTTTGAATTACCAACATCAACACATCGCATCTTAGATAGACACTTTAACACAGCCACATGCAGGTAGTGATTAGAAAGTTACATAATGAACCGATACTCATCACAAACAACTTTGCCCACAAGCAGATAAATGTCTCAGTGCGTAGAAGGTGCTCAGTGTCATTTACACAGCTACTAAACATCAGTACGGTAACACGCATAAAATTAAAGTCATGAAATAAACATTGTTTATCAACTTTAGATGTAGCATAAATCTCTAATGTACATAACTGATAGGGAAAGAACTAAAAAGATCAATAGTAATGTCAACAAAAAGCATAAAAAGTGACGTGCCATACAGGGAATTCTGGGAGAGTCAATTTACGGTTATTTGCCGTATATATTAAGGAAACATACTGTTAACCAGGTTACTGACTTTTATTGTAGCATTTTTACAGTCTTTTACCGTTGAAATCACAGCCATTTTTTACAGTGTACAAATGTTCATAAAAGTCACTTTTTCAAACTTTTTAAGGTTAAGTTGCACAAATAAACAAAGGAAAAAAATATTAATCAGAAAACATGGAAAACTGCTAATTTACGGATATTTTTTACAGTGCCTAAACCCAACATCTACCTTAATAACTATTAATAAGTGGGTAGTTGGTGGCTTATTGAGCTAAAAGTTTGGTTTGTTAAATGGTTTATAGCATAAATTGTGACATAATAAGTGAAGTTTATTTATAAACTAATTTTGAGAGGATCACGTGATTATGATTGAACACGGCTGGTCATGCATTAACCATGTATAACCAACCAATCAGACGATTTCTAACCCACTATAAAGAGCCAGGGTTTCTTACTACAGTCATCTTCGTTTGAAGAATCCCCCCTTCCACCCCTACTCCTCCTCTTTTCCTTTCATAGGGCGGCACGGTGGCCCAGTGACTAGCACTGCGGCCTCTCAGCAAGAACGTCACCGGTTTAAGTCCTTTAACAGACTGGCTGTCGTTTCTGTGTGAAGTTAGCATGTTCTTCCCGTGCTTGCGTGGGTTTCCCCCGGGTTCTCCGGTTTCCTCCCACGTTCCAAAAACATGCACTACAAGTTAATTGAACAATCTAAATTTAGCACTAGTCAAACTTTATCCATCAGCATATCTCTCCGTAGCAACTATTTTCTGTCACCAACTCTTACAAAGGGGGAGCTCTCGAGATCTACCTGAGCTCAAAGCTCCCCTCTCGCCCCGCAAACGGGAGGGAGCCCAGGGCTCAAGGACCTTTTGGGCTCAGGGCTCTCTCCCGGGACAGCATGCCAAACTTGCTTATAATCAATCATCAGCTAAGTGTGAACTCTTGAAAGTGTTACTAATAACAAACTGTATTTTTAACTGGCTAACACAGCTGCCACTTTTTTATCGTCAATTTTATTGATGGTAACACTTTATTTTAAGTCATAATTCATGCTATTAAGACTACTAATAAACTACTAATTAGCTGCTTATTAATAGTTAGTAAGGTAATAGTTTGGTAGGATTAGCGATGTAGGATAAGATCATACTTTATAACTATTAAACAATCAACATCGTATTAATAGGCAGGTAATAAGCCAGAGGTGAATAGCAGGAATTGTGATTTAAACTAAAGCGTTATCAATAGAATCATAAAAATATTAAATTTAGTTGAAATGATGTAACTTGTATTGTTTTTTTACATGTTGTTTGCATTTAAATGTATATACATACATACATACATATATATATATATATATGTGTGTGTGTGTGTGTGTGTGTGTGTGTGTGTGTGTGTGTGTGTGTGTGTGTGTGTGTGTCTATATAAATTATTCATTATTCATTCAATTCATTTATTCCTTTTCTTTTGGGCTTAGCCCCTTTATTAATCTGGGGTTGCCACAGCGGAATGAACCACCAACTTGTCCAGCATATGTTTATATATGCTTACACAATTTTCCCATAGCACATGTCTTTGGACTGTGGGGGAAACCGGAGCACCCAGAGAAAACCCACGCAAACAGTGGGAGAACATGTAAACTCTACACAGAAATGCCAACTGACCCAGCCTAGGCTCGAACCAGTGACCTTCTTGGTATTTATATATTATCTTTATAATATAAATATGTTCAGTGATCAAACTCTTATTTTAATTGATATAATTGCTTGATAAAACAGTTTTGCTTAAATGCTACAGAGTGTATTATCTATACCCATTAAGAGATTAATGAAATACTCATATGCAAAAGGGGGTGTACTCATTATTGCTGAGCACTGTGTGTGAGCAGGACTGAACAGTGTGAACGTATCCATTTTTAGCACATTGTTGTCATGTAACTGTGCCCTCAAACTAAACAAACACTATGGTACAGCAAAAATGAAGGAGAAACAGCAGAATCAACACAGCCAAACATAACAGCAACAACAAACAACAAACTGAATTGAAGCACGAGGCAATAAATGAGGATTAAATAAAGGGATAATGAGTAACTAAATGAGGCACAGGTGAACACAATCATTGGAAATATGTGTCTATAAAATATGCCATCTGTAACTGTTTTACTCACTGGCTGAGTATTTAAAAACAAGTTGCTTGATGTTGTAACCTGAATGCCAGAAAGGAAAGAAAAATGTCCGTTCAGATTTACAAGAATCTGAAATTAAACCAATAAAACTCTTGAGTTTTAAGTAACTATAAAAAACAACCAGAAACGGACACAGAGGATAGTTATAGATATAAATAGTATACTACATATACTTTACAGATTTTAAATTGAGTAAAATGTTTCTAATTGTTTTTATTCATTCATTTTCCTTCGGCTTAGTCCCTTTATTCATCAGGGGTCACCACAGCGGAATGAACCGCCAACTATTCCAGCATATGTTTTACACAGCGAATGCCCTTCGAGCTGCAATCCAGTACTGGGGAACCACCCATACACTCTCATTTACACTCATACACTACAGCCAATTTAGTTTAGTATCCAATTCCCCTACAGCACATGTGTTTGGACTGTGGGAGAAACCGGAGCACCCAGAGCAAATCCACGCCAACACAGGGAGAACTGTCCCAGAGACCTTTTTGCTGTGAGGTAACAGTGCTAACCGTGTATTTATCAGATTAGATTTATTTTATATATGGCTTCATTTTACAGCTATCTTATAGGTATGTTTGCATTTTAATTTTTATTTATTTTAATTGAAACTAAATGAATGACTTTCAAATAAAATAAGAAAAGGTACCACCCCAGCGACAGCTCGCGTACCTCTATTTCTGAGAGTGTATAATACGTAAAAAGGAATGACGAAGAGCGAAGAAAGAGATTTAATTTACCTTATTTTTACTTTTAACAAGTCTGTTTGTTTGTTGTGTTAAATGTAGCCAGTCTTTTCCTTTCTACCTCTTGCAGTCCCAAGTTTACCTATCTCACAGTTTGCAATGGCAATGTTGTCGTCATCAACTTTATAATACCTCCAGACTGCAGACATTATCGCGCTTTTCGCTTCAAGCTGCTTCTGTGTTCTACTTTGCCGGCATTCAACCAATGATCTGTAACAAAGTGATGTCATGCCGCATGTGTTGCTGTTTCTGTGTGAAGTCAAAAAGAGGTCTTACCCTGTGCCACCGCATAACTATAGATGTGTTCAAACAGTATTTCAGTCCTGATCAGGAGGTAACGTCCGATTCTGATCGAGTCTGAAACTGCTTCATGAGGCCCGATTTGCGATCATGTGATCGGATCTGGACATTCCTACATATTAATACCCAGAGATGTATAAAGTACTAGAGACCCAGACTTAAGTAAAAGTACAAGTGCTCTATCAAAAAAGTGACTTGAGTAGAAGTTGAAGTACTTAAGTGGAAGTACTAAAGTGTTCAATATTTTTTGTACTTAAGTATTGCAAGTAGTTTATTAAAAAATTTACTACTCAAGTATTGAAAGTAAAAGTACAAGTATTGCGTTATGTAGTTATTTTAAAAAAAAGCTGTCAAAAGACATATTGTTTTGTTTATTTTAAATATCTTTTTTGGGGCAT
>CAIGQZ010031698.1:2133612-2166924 GCA_903798205.1 Danio tinwini | reverse complement strand
CTAGACTCTACCAGAAGATTAGATAGATAACTTGAGTATCTGCAGCTTTATCCCGTATATACTTTACCAGGAGACAAGATAGGTAACTTGTGAATCTACAGCTTTATCCCTTATAAACTTTACCAGGAGACAAGATAGGTAACTTGAGAATCTGCAGCTGTATCCCTTATAGACTCTACCAGAATATTAGATAGATAACTCGAGTATCTGCAGCTGTATCCCTTCTAGACTCTGCCAGAATATTAGATAGATAACTTGAGTATCTGCAGCTGTATGACTTATAGACTTTACTGGGAGACTAGATAGGTAACTTGTCAAGTTTGGTTTAATTACTATTGTTTTCTTCTCCATACACAACACATTTTACCGACTGCTAATTGCTCTGAAGTCCTCCTAGCGTCACCTTAATTTATGACCACGAGCAGGAACATCCAGTTAGTTGTAAAGATGTTTTGGACTCTGTCAGACGCGTCTAGCGCATAATAAAAATAGTGGGAAGAACAATTTTAATAGTTTTCCTGGCCAACAAAACACGCAGCCAGCCACAGACACATAAACCACATGTGTTAATTGAACTTCTGTGGAATATACACAAAGTTATGACATTATATCATGCTATATGTAATACGCTGGCACAGAAAGGGCATGAATTCATCAAAGTGACCTTTCAAAAAGGAGCGCATTAAAAAAGTGCTGTATTTATGAGCTGCTCTCTTTGGGTTTGCTTGAGCTCTGCACTCCTGAATGATTTCTTCATGTTAAACAAGGACTTTTATGTCACGTTGAATGTGGATTTTTATTTAAAGGGGGCTATAATGCAAAAATCACTTTTATTAGGGGTTTACACTTAGTTGTGTGGAAACAATGTGTGAGTATAACCAGCTTCTAATGTTAAACATAAATCAATTCTGCATATGTTTTATAATCACACTTGATAAACACAGTCTGCAGAAACACTTTGATTGACATTCTCCCTTCGTACGTGTCATCAGAGGGGGAAACCACTTAAATTAGCATGAACAGCCCTGAGTGAGAATCAGCAGTCTGTTATTAAAGTTTTGAGCTGCTAAAGATAAAGGGTCTATAGACTCAGCGACGTGTTTGGTGCCACTTGTTACTATTTTCAGACCAGTGCAACAGTGATTTTCACGTTTTGCACCACGTTGTTTAAATAGCAAATCCATTTGCGCCACATTGTGGACTCATGAGTGTGCTGGTCTAGAAAGGAGGTGTGTTTAGGTGCATTGTTTGCGCGTTGCTATTTTGAGAAACTGAAATAGACCACATCATTGACCAACTGAAAGCTGCTTAAAAGTCCAGCGCAGAGCGCGTTAGTTATGCGCTTATACACTTACACATTGCTTAATACACACAGGATGTACAGCAATACACAAATATCTTTACAGATGAAAACAATTTAAGGATTAAAATATTACAAAAATGATAAATAAATATAAAAACCACTGCTTCCATGCCTTCTTCACCTCGGGGGGCTTTTTCAGTTTATTCATGACACTTTGCATTAGTATAATGTTATTATTATTAGCAGTATTATTTATTATATGCAGATTTATATCTGTTTTAATAAACACAAGTTTAGATTTGTCCACCTGTGGGGTTTTGGAGACGTCTGCATCACCATATGGGGCATAAGAACAGGACGTGTGTTTGGATATAACTCCATTGTTTGATCACACTTCATTATTTTTGTTCATTTATTACTTTGCTGAACATTAGAACTGAATTTAATAACAGTTTTGAAACAAATCTTTGCACTTAAACTAAATTAAATATGTGGGCTAATGGGTGTGTTCAGAGTTTCCACCATTTCCTCACTCCACCAAAGTAAAGGAGTAAAGTAAGGAGAAAAAGTAAAGTGAAAGTAAAGAGGCTGAATGGAGGAGGCTCGTTCTTTATCCTCGCGCTGCAGATGCTCTGTTTAACTGTTTTCTCGCTAGTGAAGCGCTCAGTTTTTACACTTACAAAGTCCACCATGTAAATAGCAAATGCACCATGGAGCGACGCAACTGACTCTTAAAGGGAATAGGAGATGAGACTCTGATTGGTTTAATGCACTTTAAAACAAATCCAGAACTAGGCCCACACGGAATCTGCGCACGCAGAAATTTGCAGATTTCCACAAATTTTTTAGCCCATCGAGTTTATTTATTTACTTGTCATGTCATTATCATCCACTTATCCAGGGCCGGGTCGCAAGGGCAGCAGTTTTAGGAGAGAACTCCAGACTTCCCTCTCCCCAGACACGTCCTCTAGCTCCTCCAGGGGGATCCCGAGGCGTTCCCAGGCCAGCCAAGAGACACTGGCCCTCCAGCATGTCCTGGGTCTTCCCTGAGGCCTCCTCCCGGTGGGACATGCCTGGAACACCTCCCTAGGTAGGCGTCCACAAGGCATCCGAAACAGATGCCACCTCAGCTGACTTCTCTCGATGTGGAGGAGCAGCGGCTCTACTCCGAGCTCCTTCCGGGTGTCAGAGCTCCTCACCCTATCTATAAGGGTGCGTCCTGCCACCCTGCCAAGGAAACTCATTTTGGCTGCTTGTATCCGAGATCTTGTCCTTTCGATCATGACCCAAAGCTCATGGCCATAGGTGAGAGTAGGAACGTAGATTGACTGGTAAATCGAGAACTTTCCGCTCAGCTCCTTCTTTACCACAATGGACCGCATTACTGCTGCCGCTGCACCAATCCGCCTGTCAATCTCACGCTCCATCCTTCCCTCACTCGTGAACAAAACCCCAAGATACTTGAACTCTACCACCCGGTATAAGGACTTTCCTCCAACCTGGAGATGGCAAACCACCGTTTACCGGCTTATTTACTTGTGTAAATTTATTTTTAAATTAATTTCAGTAATATTATTGACTAATATGAATATGTTCAATCAGGGGCAATTTTAAGGATTTTCATTTTAGGGGGGCTCAGCTCCTTATGAGGTAAAATATATATATGATGTTTATAGATTCGATGGTTCTATGTCTGTCAGTGACTCTTACAGTTAAAATGAGTACATCCACTAAGTGGTTCTGTCACTGTGTTTAATCCTTTCTGTGCATGCATGACTGTATGGTATAGTATTGTAGTTTGTTTTGAAATAAAAATAGTGAAATGTTTGTTAAGAGTTCAATTTTTTGCTGGAGGAAACAGTTGTGATTATGAGGTGAGCACTGAGGAAACAGTAGATGGAAAATCCAATTGCTCCTTCATAACTTTGGGGTACAAGTGATACAAGTATATTTATAGTAAAGATCTGCAAATAAGCATATTTTATAGCAATTTATCGATAAACACACACCTTGTTCTCTCGCTCTGCACAGCTGTGGTTTGCTGATCAAATGAAAACGAAATGACGAGAAGGAGCCGGATTCTGCCGCTGTCTTAATATCAAATTTAATGAGGACTGAGGCGATAATTTGGTCTAGTTTTTGAGCTAATCGCAGTTTTAGGGGGGCTGAGCAACAATATAGCGAGGCTAAAGCCCCCCTAAAATGGGCCTAGCAATGCCCATGTGTTGAATACAGTTTCATTCATTCATTTTCTTTTCGGCTTAGTACTTTTATTAATCTATGGTCGCCACAGCAGAAATGACTGCCAATTTATCCAGCATAAACAAGGGGAGAACATGCCAACTCCACACAGAAATTCCAACTGACCCAGCCAGGGCTCGAACTAGCGACCTTATTGCTGTGAGGCAACTGTGCAACCCACTGCGCCACCGTGCTGCCCCACAATACAGTTTATAAAGTCATATTTTCTGGTTTTTAGTCGATAAATGAGAGACTTGCCTTGTTTACCAAATAAGTGGATCTTGGATTTGCATTGTAAACATTAAATAAAAGTAAAAAATATATTAATATATTATGTTTTTAGTTGCGATACTCCCAAAATATGCTGATTTTTTTTTACAAAATTCTGTGCAGAAATAGCAAGAAATGTTCGCAGATTCTGTCTGGCCCTGCCCAGAGCTCATTACGAGAATAAGCACAACCCTGTTAGACCATGTGCCGGGGGACGTATTTGTCCATCCCTAAAATAGCAAAAGTGTATTCGGACATGCCCTTAATGCTTTCGCGCCATGCGCTTTAGACTTTGTGCTTAGATTGTTAAAACGGACTGATTCTCACACACTTCTTGTCACATTTTCACACAGATAACATTAGTCCTGCTTTGAATCTGCCACTATGCTGACACATAAGCATCTGTAGCTCCGCCCTCTTTTAAAAAGAGCACAATCTCATTTGAATTTAAAGCGACAGCCACCAAAACGCCACAACTAAGATCAAAGCCTAAAACATTTCTTCTGCTGTATTTTGAGTTGAAAACTTCACATACACACTCATAGGCACATCAGAAACGTTTTTTACATCTTGTAAAAAACGGGGCATAATAGGTCCCCTTTAAAGGTCTGCCGCGGCACCTGGTCGTGGCCATGTGTGACGTGTTGGTCTTTGATGATGGCTAATGAATCGGCTTTGGCACCTCCAGCGAGAGCCTGCAGTTGAAACGATGAACAGTCCCCGTCTGGAAAAACACGCACTAAGAGGGAATAATTACGCTGCTGAAATATGAGCCATAAATCAAGGTGCCTTGAGGGAGGTTGTGAACTTCAAAACCAAAGGATGTGGTGCATTAAAACACAGACATATTAACACACATATGCAAGGCGGAGATTTTCACATGCACGCCAATGGAGTCAATAAGTACAGATGGGTGTTATTGTACACAAGCGTGCGTGTGTCAGAATTAAGAGTTAGAGTCTGATTGTTAATACAACCAGCGTGAATAAAAAGTCCATGCATGCAGGCGTGAGACACACACAAAATAAATGACACTCTTTTTTTAGACTCAAAGCATTGTGCATGCTTTAAAGGGATAGTTCACCCATAAAATAAAATTCTGTCATTATTTACTCACCCTTTACTTGTTTCAAGTCTTCATGATTTTCCTCATTTCCTCAAGAGAAGATATTTTGAAGAATGCTGAAAACCATTGACTTCCATAGTGTTTGTTTTTCCTACTATGAAAGTCAATGGTTACCGGTTTTCAGCAATCTTCATAATATCTGCTACAGAAGAAAGAAACTGGAACAAGTAAAGCAAATAGTGAGTACACTTTCATTTTTGAGTGAACTATCCCTTCAAATTTGACACGCACCGCTATGAAGTTAAAGCAGAAACGCATTCAGGTAACGGCTTGAATTTCCATCCTCTAATAAATTGGAACACAAGCCGTCTCTGCCGTCCAAAAAATATTTTTATGAGTGCGGTCACTGTTGGTGCACAATAACTTCAATTTATGAGCGTCATTATGTCGTTGGCTGCGTTGTAAAAAGTGGTCAGAATATGCGTAAATATTCTTAATGGCCACAGTATTGTATACAGTGGTCACAGTTAGTCGACACCAGCTCTGAGTCCTAGTGGAAAGGGTCACTGAGCACATCATTCAACACAAACTCACATTCAGCACATACACTCTGTCATTATTTACACACGCTCGAACAACAATTTACATTATTTACTATCAAAGTCAATGGGGTCCGAAAATAAAGGGGTTGTTTTAAACTCCCTTAACTGCCATTGTATTCACAAAAAAATCCATGAAATAATCCTTGCTTTTTGTCACGTTCACACATGTCCTACAAGTTTGGAACTACACAATACTAATATTAAAGGGGTGGTTCACCCAAAACTGAAAATTTACTTACTATTTACTCTCCCTCAAGTGGTTCTAAACTTTTATGAATTTCTTTCTTCTGTCAAACACAAAGGAAGATATTTTGAAGAAAGATGAAAACCGGTAACCATTGACTTCCATAGTAGGATAAACAAAAACTATGTATATCAATGGTTACGTGTACTTGAAGGTCTGTGTACATAAAGTAGTATGTCATATAAACGTTCTCCCCAGAAAAGTATAGACAGTACAGTAAGTGCGTGTCTGAATTTTGTTACTACACTGTAAAAAATGCTTTGGGTCAAATATGGACAAACCCACCCATTGGGTTAAAGCATGTCATTTAAAGGGATAGTTTACCCAAAAATGAAAATTTACTTACTATTTACTCTCCCTCAAGAGGTTGTAAACCTTTTATGTATTTCTTTTTTCCGGTAACCATTGACTTCCAGTGTAGGATGCACAAATACTATGGAAGTCAATGGTTACAGGTTTTTAACATTTTTCGAAATATCTTCTTTTGTGTTTAACAGATAAAAGAAACCCATAAAGGTTTGAAACAAGTAAAGAGTGAGTAAATGATGATTTTTGGGTGAACTGTCTCTTTAAGGTCAGACTGAAATCACTGAGCCAAGGTATTCATTGCCTTTTATTTGTACTTGAAGGTCTGTGTATGTCATATAAACGTTCTCACCAGAAGAGTATATAAGTACAGTAAGTGTGTGTCTGATTTTTGTTACTACACTCTAAAAAATACTTTGGGTCAAATATGGACAAACCCAACCGCTGGGTTAAAGCATGTCATTTTAAGGGGTAGTCCACCCAAAAGTGAAATGTTACTCACTATTTACTCTCCCTCAAGTGGTTCTAAACTTTCATGAATTTCTTCTGTTAACACAAAGGAAGGTATTTTGAAGAAAGATGAAAACCGGTAACCATTAACTTCCATTGTGGGATACACAAATACTTTGGAAGTCAATGGTTACAGGTTTTTTTTTTACATTTTTCGAAATATCTTCTTTTGTGTTTAACAGATGAAAGAAACTCATGAAGGTTTGAAACAAGTAAAAGGCGAGTAAATGATGATTTTTGGGTGAACTGTCCCTTTAAGATTAGAATGAAACCACTGAGGCAAGGTATTCTTTGCCTTTTATGTGTACTTGAAGGTCTGTGTACATACAAACATTCTCACCAGAATAGTATATAAGTACAGTAAGTGCAAATCTGCTTTGGGTCAAATATGGACAAACCCAACCATTGGGTTAAAGCATGTCATTTAAAAGGACAGTTCACCCCAAAAATGACAGTTTACTCATTATTTGCTCTCCTTCAAGTGCTTGTAAACTTTATAAAGTTCTCACCAGAAGAGTACATAAGTACAGTAAGTACATGTCTGATTTTTGTTTTTACACTAAAAAAATACTTTGGACAAACTACTATGGACAAACCCAACCATTGGGTTAAAGCATGTCATTTGAAGGGATAGTTCACCCAAAAGTTAAAACTTACTCACTATTCACTCTCCCTCAGGTGGTTGTAAACCTTTATGAATTTCTTTCTTCTGTCGAATACAAAAGAAGATATTTTGAAGAAAGATGAAAACCGGTAACCATTGACTAGGATAAACAAATACTATGGATGTCAAGTGTTACAGGTTTTTAGCATGTTTCTAAATATCTTCTTTTGTGTTTAACAGGTGAAAGAAACTCATAAAGAAACAAGTGAAGGGTGAGTAAATGATGATTTTTGGGTGAACTGACCCTTTAAGGTCAGAATAAAACCACTGAACCACTGTAAATATTACTATAGTATTAATTACAGTTCATTATTAGTACAATTTGTTGTAGAAATCATTAAAAGGAGTTGTAAATACTATAATATATACAGTATAATACATTTTACTATAGTATGGGTCAAAAACCGTATAAAGTACTATAGTATTTTTATGTGGGCTGCAGCACCAGCTTGTGTCATTCATCTAGAGTTTCATATTGTAGCCGATCTAGATACGTAAAGCATCAACATGTTTATAACTATCTACCTAATAGCAAAGTGCATTTGCTTCATATTTAAAAAGACAACTTTGGGTCAAAAACGTTACTAACCCAACCATTAAAGGTGCATTTTATGTTCAATGTTTGACGTAACTGAAACTTGAAAACAGGGCGGGGCATAGAGTAACTCCACCTCTTATAAAAACAGGTTTTCATCACAGCTCTGCCAGTGAGAATGGTTGAGCTCAGGCGCATCAAATGAAAAGCCAATGAGAAGAAGGGGGTGGGGCATGGCAGATACTAGAGAGCATTTGATTGGTCAGAAGATTTGATGAGAAACTGATTAAATAAATCCTTGATCCATTTAGTTTAAGGTGACTACATGCTTTATATCAGGTTTATATCTTCTAAATGTACTTTTTGTCTCTGTTTTGGAGCACACTAGCTTATAGTATATAGATACTGAATAACTAACTAACAATACTGAAACTAACATCTGAAAAACCTTTATTTTAATTTCACAGGGACTTTAAATTGAATTAAAGCCCAACATTGGGTTTGTCCATATTAGACTTTAAACAACCCAGCATCCTTTAGTGTAACAATACTGACGATCAAATGTTTAGATACAAAACACACACACACACACACACACACACGCACACACACACACACACACACACGCTGTCGAATCTCCAGAGGCTTACATTTTAATCCCAGGTCTTGAAAAAAGAGGCATTATAGCAAGTGCTGACACAGAAGACAACTCTCTGCATATGAAACACACAATGGTGGCGTTATACTGAGCAGACTCTGCCGCTCGACCCCAGGAGGTAAAAGGTCATGCCTGTGGTCACCTTTCAGTGCCTGAAGCGACGAGTGTGGGTCAGAAGTGACGGCTAATTGAGATTGCGGCCAGGTACCAACACACACTCTGCACACACAGGGATAAATGACAGCTTTGTCTACAACCGCGAGGATTATGTTTGAGTTTAGATGTATCCAACCCCTGCTACCATATTTAAAAGCTTTTAGTACTTTATAGTTATTAAAAAAAACTGCTAAGAGAGGTTAAAATCATGTTTAATCATTCATTCATTTTCCTTAAAGAGCCCCTATTATGGGTTTTTGAGAATGATCCTCATGTAGTGTGTAACTCAGCTCTAAGTGAAGTGAAATATCCAGCTAAGGCTTAAATCTGAAAGTGGACAGTTTTTAAAACTATTGATTCATCTATAAAAGAGTTGACCCATAGTGGTTTAAATGAATTGTCTTGATAACGAGTCTTTAGCTGTTTTGGCGTGACGTGGATACGAAACATAAGCCCCGCCCATTTGTTGCTCGCACAAACCCGGGAAAATTTAAACCTGCGGCCCCGCCCACAAACACAGTAACAAAGAAGAGGAAGATAAACAGATCCCAGTTTAACCAAGTCATGAAGATGCTGTGCTTAGCTGGATATTGTTGGAAGTGTGAGGAAAAGTTTGTGTTTTTTTTTACCCAAAGATGAAAGATGAGTCAGTTGTTGGGGTTTATTTTTGCAAAAATACCTCAGCATTACAGCCCAGCCTTGTGCTGTTCGAGTGCTTCTGGAATCTACAACGGGGCATTCGTCAACCGTTTGTTAAAGTAAGGATCAGAAAAGACTATTGATGTAAGGGATTTGTCAGTACATGGATCAGTGGATCAAGGATTTCTTCCTCCATTTCACAAGTGTAAGTAAGTGCATTACCATGGCTGCCTCCTTGTTTTCTCCAGCTTGCAAATGATGTATTTAATTATGTTTTGTTACTTGTAAGCGCGTGTTCTGTATCTGGTTAACTCTTTATATTCTCATATCGCGTCTAATGAACGCCACGTTGAAAACGAGACTCGTGCTGCTTCGTTTACGGACTTAAATGCGTTCGTGAGCTCGCGTTCCACTGCCGTTTGTCTTTACTATGGCCACCATCAGCTGTTCTTACACAGTGGTCAAGGTTCAAAACGGGGTGAGGTGTCTGAATAACACTCAGGGCCGGAGCAAGCTGAACTGGAGCTCTAGGCGAACGGCGATCATAACCGCCCTCAGCCCAAAAGTGAAATAGAAAGTGACCGGTTCGCGGATGAAAGTGACAACCGGGAGGCAGGGGGTGGGTGATGTGGATAAAAGTGAGGACCTGGGGGTCGCCTCTATGGACACTCCATCCCTTATAACACTGTTGAGAACCGGGTACTGTGTACTATGGTGTTAGTACCTACTATGAAGCGTGTTTCAGGTGGCTGTTGTGATCAGCATTTCACTGTATCGTGCTGAACACTGTTGACTAATCGCAACAGGCTGTCATCGGTCCAATCAGCACAGATTAGCTTCGCGCTAAAGAGAGGTTTGGGGACAAATGAATCACTGAAAATTCATATGAGAGTCGCTGGGATGATTAGGCAAAAATAAATGCATATTATAAGACCATGAAAGTGTTTTTTGACATTGCATGCATATCAGTGTGTTGTTGGAGACCAAAATATGACGCTTTTTAATGTATTATAGGGGCTCTTTAAGCTTAGTCCCTTATTTATGAGTCGCCACAGCAGAATGAACCGCCAACTATTCCAGCATATGTTTTACACAGTGGATGCCCTTCCACCAGCAACCCAGTACAGGGAATAAATTCATCTTATTAATGTAAAATAAATGCATAAATATATACTCCAGCAGGCGACATGGTGACTCAGTGGCTAGCACTGTCACCTCACAGCAAGAAGGTCACTGGTTCGAGTCCGGGCTCGGACAGTTGGCATTTCCGTGTGGAGTTTGCATGTTCTGCCCTGGTGAGTTACAAAGGGTTTCCTCCGGGTGCTCCGGTTTCCCCCCACAGTCCAAGCACATGCGCTATAGGGGAATTGGGTAAGCTAAATTGGCTGTAGTGTATGAGTGTGAATGAGTGTGTATGGGTGTTTCCCAGTGATGGGTTGCAGCTGGAAGGGCATCCGCTGCGTAAAAAACATATGCTGGATAAGTTGGCGGTTCATTCCGCTGTGGTGATCCCTGATTAATAAAGGGACTAAGCCAAAAAGAAAATGAATTAATTAATTGGCCATAGTGTATAAGTGTGTGTGTGAATGAGTGTGTATAGGTGTTTCCCAGTACTGGGTTGCAGCTGGAAGGGCAATCTCTGTGTAAAACATATGCTAGAATAGTTGGCGGTTCATTCCGCTGTGGCGACCCCTGATATATAAGGGACTAAGCTGAAGGAAAATGAATGAATGAATGAATGAATGAGGCTTTGCATGACTGAACTGAACTATAACTACTAGAGCTCTTTATTCCTGTGCCACCTGACCTAAGAAAGTGATCAGGTAATATAATAGTGGATCTGACTGCACTTGCTAGAATTCATGGAGAGCACATGTATAATTGACGCAGAAGTGTTCTCCATGTGCGCTGTGTGTTAATGCGTTTCTGCTGCGCTTCCAGATTGATTATTTGTAAGGAAGATGGTGAGAAAAAGAGAAAAGGAAACACGCAACGGTTAGCCGAGATGCCAGTAAGAACAAAGAAAGTCACTCTGACCATTTGGAGTTTTCAAAACAGTTTGCATGCGGATTGTTCTAGAAATATGCTGCGCTAAGACATAACAGATGACGTGCGGATCAGTTAAAACTGTCCTGACATGCTCGTCTTTTTTCGGTTGAAGATGATTTGCCCCCCCTGTGAAATTTACATTTTTTTAAGTGAAGTTTATTTATAAACTAATTTGGAGAGGATCATGTGCTTATGATTGCTTGCAGCCGGCCCTGCATTATTCAATTCGTGATTCACCAATCAGACGATTCCTAAGCCACTATAAACACCCTAAGTTCCAAATCACAGCTATCTTCGTTTTGAAGAATCCCCCCTTCCACCCTTACTCTTCCTCCTTTCCTAGATGGGTGGCGCGGTGGCCCAGTGGTTAGCACTGTTGCCTCACAGCAAGAACGTCACTGGTTCTAGTCCTTACCAACCCAGCCAACGTTTCTGTGTGGAGTTTACATGTTCTCCCCGTGCTCACGTGGGTTTCCCCTGGGTTCCCCGATTTCCTCCCACCGTCCGAAAACATGCAACTTAAGTTAATTGACTCATCTAAATTGGCAGCATAGACATGCTCCTAGTAAGAAGTTATATCTTATATGCAATCACTATCTGTTCATTAGCTACTACAGCAGGGGAGTTCTTGAGATCTAACTGAGCTCAAACTCCCCTCTCGCCTTGCAAACGGGAGGGAGCCCCGGGCTCGAGGATCTTATGAGCTCAGGGCTCTCTCCCTGGACAGCATGACAAACAAGCTTTATAATCAATTATCAGCTAAGTGTGAACTCTTGAAAAATATTTCCAAAGCGGGCGTGACACGTGGTTAGCACTGTGGCCTCACAGTAAGAAGGTCGCTGGTTCCAGTCCCAGCTGGGCCAGTTGGCATTTCTGTGTGGAGTTTGCATGTTCTCCCTGTGTTGGCGTGGGTTTCCTCAGGGAGTTCCGGTTCAACCCAACAGTCCAAACACATGCGCTATAGGGGAATTGATGAACTAAATTGGCCGTGGTGTTTGAGAATGTGTGTGAATAAGTGTGCATGGGTGTCTCCTAGTACTGGGTTGCAGCTGAAAGGGCATCTGCTGTGTAAAACATATGCTGGAATAGTTGGCGGTTCTTTCCGCTGTGGCGACCTCTAATGAATAACGGGACTAAGCTGAGAGTAAATAGATGAATGAATTGGTTTTAATAACCCAGCATGTCTTAGAGTGTGAGTTTGTGCGTAGTTTTTGAACAATTTTGTTTTCTAGTACATATATATACACGTAAACCTTTTAAAAGCGAGATATATTTATTATGTGTTTAAAGTGAAAAATATCTATCAGTAGGGTCTAATAAATAGTCCAAAAATGAAGATTTACTCATCATTTTACTCAGCTCAAATGTAATGTAATGTAATGTGTATTTATATAGTGCATTTATCGTGTATGGCCATACACCCAAAGCACTTCACAATCATAAGGGGGGTCTCTCCACACCTCCACCAGGTCGCAGCATCCTCTTGGATGATATAACAGCAGCCACAGGACAACGGCGCCAGTGCTTCACCACACACCAGCTATAGGTGAAGTGGAGAGACAGTTATAGAACCAACTCTGTGTATGGGGATGATTGGGAGGCCATGATGGTTTAAGGCTGAGATGGAATTTGGCCAGGATGCCGGGGCTACACCCCTACTCTTTACGAGAAGTGCCATGGGACTTTGAATGACCACAGAGAGTCAGGACCTCGGTTTATCGTCTTATCTGAAAGACGGCACCCACTGACAGTATAGTGTACCCTTCACTATATTGGGGCATTAGGACTCACACAGACCACAGGTTGAGCACCCCCTGCTGGCTGACCACATGGAAAAGCTAGGTTGCTGTTGGAAGTGGGAGACCAGGCTCAGCCCTAATTAGCTTCAGTGAGTAACCAGTCTTTGGGTTTGCAGAGTGATATGGCTGTGGTATGGCTTTGGTAATAGTTTTTTTTTTCTTCTATTGAACACAAAAGATGTTTTGAAGAAAGGTGAAAATCTGTAAACATTGACTTCCAATACTAGGTCAATGGTTACAGCTTTCCAACATTCTGCAAAACATCTTCTTTTGCGTTCAACAGATGAAAGAAACTCTTAATGAGTCTTAAATGATGACACAATTGTCATTTTTGTGTGAACTATCCCTTTAAATTAAAACATAGGACTCTAACTTGATTCCTGGAGAGCCCGGAGGAAACCCATGCAAACACAGGGAAAACATGATAACAAACTCCACACAGAAATGCCAACTGACCCAGCCGGGACTCAAACCAGCGACCTTCTTGCTGTGAGGCAATAGTGCTAATCATGCCGCCAAGAGCCTTGGCAGAACAATTTAGTTTGTTATTTTGAAATAAGATTATTTTGCTTACCCCATTGTCAGATTATTTAGGTTGTTTTAATGAAAAACTGACTTAATTTTGCCTCATTATTTCTGAAAGCAAGACCATATGTTTACCTTCTCTAGAAAATGCTTCTTGATTTAAGAAGTTTAGATATTTGGACTAGAAAAACTCACTAAGAAAAGCATTTTAGTTTGCAGTGTATTTGTGTGTCAGAGCTTTCCACATACAGTGTGTGTGTGTGTTGGGTGATGGCAGTGAATGTGTGTGTTTGAGTGTGTTCACAGCAGGTGAAAGCGGACGGCAGTGTAAAGCAGGATCTGAGGCTCAGTGTTGACAGATGAACAGAGACAGAGAGACTGCATTCTCTGCCTGGAGGAGCTGTCATTCACACACACACACACACACACACACACACACACACACACACACACACACACACACACACACACACACACTGAGAGAACAATGAGTAAAAGCATTTAAACACTCTCTGTCACACACACAGAAGTAGAACACTGAAGACGAAAGATAAAGAGCAGCTCCACAGACCAACAACAGCAGACTGACAGCAGTAACACACAACACTGACGATGGATGACATACCTGCAGTCACTACTTTATTTTCCATTTATCTGCTCTATGGTAAAGTAGAATAATCATGCAGTCTTGCAATCTCTGTCCAATCAAATCGCATCATACAGAACAACCTCAAGACACAAAATTGTTACACGCAATGACCAAGAGACTATTTAGAAATGAGATGCCGACCGTAGGGCCCGCAGGCCAAAGCTGGCCCATTGTAACCTTTGATTTGGCCCACAATCACATCTGAGAGGAGAGTGAGAATGATGGAGAGGGCTGGAGTGATTGCCTTTAACACAGAGATCGTCATTTCTAATTTGACGTGACCTTATTTTTGTTTGTGTTATTGCTGAGCTACAAAAAAGCTAACTGAAATGAAATCTTCCAATTAAATGTTGTAAATGATTCTGTTTTTTAATGTAAATACTGTCACACATAGAGGACTATGCAGAAGACATCAGTGAGCAAATCAAGGCAAAACTAGTGTAATTCTGTTCATTTTACTGTAATAAGTTTATTATAAAATGTACAAAAAAATACTGGATTAGTTAATATAAAGCAATGTTTTCTAGTCATTTTAAACTATTATTAAATAAATTAGAAAATTACTCATGGCAACTATAGTTGCCTCCGGCCCACTAGCCTCAGTCAAGTTTGGCCCTTCATAAGAAAAGGTTTGGGCACTCCTGGTTTAGATGCATGTCAGTGATGAGAAGATGACGGATGTTTATGATGACTGAAATGGCCTTAAACAATAACTATGCACTACAGAATGTTACGTTTACACACACACACTGGCACAAATTGCATGTAAAACCATCAGCCTTTCACAGTGTAATACTCACCACTCTTGAGTACTTTTAAAAGGGCTACTTTTTACTCATGCTTTGAGTAGTATTTACATTCAGATTTCAATATTTACAGCTGTAATATTGATTTTTCAGTACTCTTTCCACCACTGTTGCGGAAAAAAAATGTTGCGTTGTTATTTAGGATAACAGATTTATTCATGTACAAATGAACAACATGATTCAAGAGTTCACACATAGCTGATGATTGATTATAAGCAAGTTTGGCATGCTGTCCCGGGAGAGAGCCCTGAGCTCAAAAGGTCCTTGAGCCCTGGGCTCCCTCCCGTTTGCAGGGCGAGAGGGGAGCTTTGAGCTCAGGTAGATCTCGAGAACTCCCCCCTTTTGTAAGAGTTGATGACAGAAAATAATTGCTACGGAAAGATATGCTGATGGATAAAAGTTTGACTAGTGCTAAATTTAGATTGTTCAAATAACTTGTAGTGCATGTTTTTGGAACGTGGGAGGAAACCGGAGAACCCGGGGGAAACCCACGCAAGCACGGGAAGAACATGCTAACTTCACACAGAAACAACAGCCAGTCTGTTAAAGGACTTGAACCGGTGACGTTCTTGCTGTGAGGCCGCAGTGCTAGTCACTGGGCCACCGTGCCGCCCTATGAAAGGAAAAGAGGAGGAGTAGGGGTGGAAGGGGGGATTCTTCAAACAAAGATGACTGTAGTAAGAAACCCTGGCTCTTTATAGTGGGTTAGAAATCGTCTGATTGGTTGGTCATACATGGTTAACGCATGACCAGTTGTGTTTAATCATAATCACGTGATCCTCTCGAAATTAGTTTATAAATAAACTTCACTTAATAATATGTACATAAAATAATAAGTGATCAGACTTCTATTTGACATGATGAACTCTTTTGTTCCCTTTATTTTAAGGTGTCCTTGTAAAAGCTGATTTATACTTCTGCGTTGAGTGATCGGCGACAGTGCTGTTTGTGTTGCTCTGCAATAACACTTCTGAAACACTAGCTGGCAGTAGGTTTTTATATTCCTCTGTGTTGAGTTTCTTCATGGGTGTTTTGTTTTTTCTGAACATTACAACTAGCTAAAACGCGCTCATTCAGAGGCTCTCAGCACCACCCATGCTCGTCACCGGTACCAAGCCGACCAATCACAGAGCTTGCGCTACATGTCGTTGCGACATGCAGTTACATTTTTTGAGAGGTGCGCATTGGCGTCAGCGTTGGCGTGAGCCATGGCGAGGGCTGCGCCGAACCATACGGGTGCTCTTGACGCAAAAGTATAAATCAGCCTTAACTTCATTTAACTAAGAAATATGAATTAATTACATGTACTAACTAGTTATGTGTTGGAATGTAAGTTAGGTTGAGTTGCATTTAATTATGCATTCATAGTTAAAATTAGTCAATTAAGTACATTTGTAACTTAAAATAAAGTGACAAATGAGTAAAATCCTGTGATTTAAAGGATAGTGACAAAGTATTATAGTGTAAAAAATAAAAACGTTGGGCTCAAACTGTAAAGAGTAAACACCAAATAAACCCCCCTGATTGTCTTTGACCCATTTTGGGCATGTGTATACCTGATTTTACATGCATATAAATTGTGGCCTGTGGTCAAAAAGAAAAAAAAAGTTTAATAAAAGGCTGTTCTTGAGCGGGTCTAAATATATACGTATCTGGAGAGTCCCTCACGGCTTCTCAAAGTGTGTGTTAGTCAAATAAACACTGACAAAACCCCAAGAAAGTCAGCACAGTTAAAGCTGCTGACAGATTCTGGAAGACTGAAGACACTTTTTACCACTATTAAATTAAACTATTTAAAATAAAATAGATTCAGTTCAGATCCTCTGCTGCTTTTGGACTCTTTACAACATCAGTGTACAAGACTGATTCTCTGAAAAACATGCAAATAATACTGATTAATTTATTCATCGATTTTCCTTAGGAGTCCCTTTATTTATCAGAGGTCACCACAGAGGAATGAACCACCAACATATCCAGCATATGTTTTACAAAGCGGATGCCCTTCCAGCTGCAAACCCAGTACTGTGAAACAATTATACACACTCATTCACACACACACACACACACACACGCATACACTACGAACAATTTAGATGATCAATTCCCCTATATCGCATGTGTTTGGACTGTGGGGGAAACTGGAGCACCCGGAGGAAATTTGGTCCAACAGTATTTATGAAAGTTTAAATACATTTGTATTTTTATTTAACTTAAACGCAAAGGTCTAAAAATATTATTTATGTCTATTATGTGTCATACATTTTGAAGTCTCTTCGTTTTTTTTAACATATATTTAAGCATATTTCATGAGTTACATATACAGTTGATTGAGACTGATCTCAGAAATAATTTGAGGACAGCTATTGGTCACTGAGCAAAGCAACAAACTGCATTTTCGCTACTTGAACACGAAGCATTACATGAAACTCTTCTAAATCTTCAAACTGAAGTGAATATTAAATGCTAACAAGTCTTTCTATTAACTTTAAACACCTAAGATTACTTTTATTGTCAACATTCTCTTTATTCAATCCCACGCAAAGCATCCTGAGAACTACGAATCCCCTAACCAAATAGTTGGACCAAAACAATTCCTCCATGTCGTCCCAACAGATCCCAAACACAGTTGGCAAATTAGCATACATTTTGATGGCCTAAAACACATCCCGAATAAAAACCTGTCAAACAGAAGCAAACGTCTCCATTTGATCTTTTTATGGTCTAAAAGAAAAGTGATGTCAGTTCTAACCTTTGCATTGGGAGTGAGTATCTCTGTCCCGTACAAACACAGCACATTTCTCCAGTAGGGAAGCATCAGCAATCCCAACACAAACATTTCAACACTCGCCATATTCAAAACAGCTGATTTGAATGTTTTCGTATCATTTGGATAATAACCCTGTTCAATGTGTTTAAATAACCTTCAGCTAGGAGAGAGATTAGCTGGCTTTGCTTCAAAAAAAGTGAGCAAACCCATTGTGTTTAACTATGTAAAAACGCCACACAATTCCTTCATGTTGTCAGAACACTAATCAAATTAAGTTAACCTAACTTCTATATTAATTTTAAGATGATTGTACATAAAACAATTTAGTCCCCCAAAAAACTGAAGAATTGTGTTGATTATAAATAAACAAGCAGCATAAATCATTTTAAAGAGTCAACTTAATAGTGTGAAGGGACGCTGACAATGGCGGTGCAGATCCAAATGCAGGTCTATTAACAGGATGGCCAGGCAGGCAATGTTCAACAGGGTCAAACAGATGTATATAGGCAATCCAGAGTCATAGTCATTAAACAGGCGAACGGTCAGTGCAGGCAGCAAGCAACGTAAACAAACAAACAAGGCGAGGGTCCAAACAAGGCAAAGCAAGGCAAGGGAAACACATTGTAATATTCACAGTAACAGTATAGGTGTGTAGTATATAGTAGTGTGTATGTGTGTGTAATCTAACTGAAACAGGAACAGCTGTGTGCGAGGGTGAAGACGGAACTTGTAGTCCATATAAAGGCAGATTTGTAGTTCTTTAGCGCACTGCCTTTTTACCAATGATTTGCAGCCTCTAGATCGCTGGTGATCATAAAAAGTACCAAGTTACAACAGATTTACTCACTTAAATCAACTTGTCGCTTTTAAGGCAACGGGTTTACTCACTTTTTTTGGCAAAGTACCTAATCACCAGTTACTGTGTATTTATTTGGTAACACTACAAACATATTTTGTTTGTCATCATTGGTTAACTACATTAAAGTTCATGTTAAATTATTATTTATTCATATTTGGGTCAAAGATGAGACATCAATGTTAGTGTCTGAATCAAACTGAATTGTCTAACTGAGCGTATTAAAGATTAAATAAAAAGACTGTAGGATCAGCAATATTCTTCAATAAATTCAGCCAAAACAGAAGTATTACTGATTAGGCTAAACTCCAGTACATAACCCGACCTGCAATTAGAGGGATACAATGTTAGTATTAGCTCTACTGTAAAAGATCTGGGGGTTATATTAGACAGCAACTTAACTTTTGAAAATGATATCTTCCATGTCGCAAAACAGCCTTCATTCATCTCAGAAAAAATAGCTAAGCTAAGAAACATACTATCTATCTCAGATGCAGAAAAGCTAGTCATGCTTTTATGAGCACTAGATTAGATTACTGTAATGGCCTGTTCGCTGGTTGCCCAACATCCTCGATTTATAGACTTCAGTTAGTAGAAAAAGCAGCTGCAAGAGTTCTTACCAGGTCAAAAAAAATACAATCATATCACCCCAATTTTATCTTTCTTACACTTTCTGTATGTTGTACGTATTGATTATAAAATATTGCTTAAAGCATTAAATAATCTAACCTACCTTCTGTCTCGTTACAATCCAACTCACTCTTTAAGATCTCAAATCTCAGAGCGTCTGGTAGTACCCAGAACAGCAAAGTCCACTAAAGGAGGTCGAGTGTTTTCATATATGGCTCCTAAACTCTGGAATAGCCTTTCTGATAATGTCCGAGGCTCAGACACACTCTTTCAGCTCAAAACTATATTAAAGGCCTATCCTTTTAGTAAAGTATACACAATGCATCACATAAACGTAGGAAAAGCGAATGTGCTCCATCCAGGTGAGTGGGCTTGACTAACCACCTGTAGGACACACTCTTCCTTTTTTAATGCACTTTCTTAGAAATACGTATATGCTTTATATGTTGTTTGCATAGCTAAGCTTTTATTGTAAGTGTAATGTCAAAATATAGATTAAATAATAAGCCATCATCATTCAGGTGTAACAGATATTTTTAAGCAAAAACTAAACAACACACTTATTCTGACCTGTACTCATTCAAATATAAACAGCTGCCTTTTAATAGTCTTTTAATGTCATCAAATGACATAAATATGTCTGACGAGATTTATCGCTATATATACAGTAGCTTACCATTGCACTGAGCTACAGAAAAAGTCAAATGAAACAGAACAAATCCTAAAAATATTAAAGTAAATTAAGTATTTAAAACAAATGTGTAAAGTAAAAACTGTGTAACGTATAGAGAAATCAAAATGTAAAAATGTTTTCCAACAGTTGTATCAGTTAACATCGCAAGCTGATGTGAAATGATGCATGAACTAATGTTAACAAATGAAACCTTATTGTAATGTAAAGTATTATTGTTAAGCTTTCATTAGTTGCAATATGAATGCAATATGAATGCATGTTCATATTTTTTTTAAACATCACTGAGATTGACTGCTGAAAAAGCCATCAAGCTAAGAAAGGAAAACCCTTTTTTTAAAAAAAAAAAAACAGTATCAATTTCCTAGAAGAATCTTACTGTGCATGAATCTGTCTGTGCATGTGTGGGAATATTACATCAGTCCGGATGCAGTCAAACCGAAACACAAAGTACAATTGCTTTTATCATCAGAGGACTATTGTGTAGTGTGTGTATAGTCAGTGTTGGGTGTGTGAGACAAAGACACAAACTTGTATAATATGATGAGTATGACAATGTTTTTTAAAAAAATGCTTATAAATCATACAGAATGAGCTTTTTTTTTTTTCTTTCAGATTTTTTTTTTTTGTAAGGGATGGGTTTAGGGATGGTGTTGGGTTAAAGCGATAGAAAATGCCATTTGTACAGTATAAAAACAATGGAAGCCAATGGAATTCACAAAAACAAACGTGCCTGTGTGTGTGTCTGTGAGTGTGTATAAATAGGCACAATTAACTTCACATGCTCAACAAATATTTTCAGGTCTTCAGATTTTTTATGACCATAATTAGCAATGCAAAAGCAAAAATTACATAAAAAAAAATTTAAATTAGCATCTACACTTTAAAAAATGCAAGGTTGTTTAAACCAAATAATTTGGGTAAACTATAGACGAACCCAAATTATTTGCAATAAAATGTGAAAATTTAACCCAACATCTTTTCCCACATTTTACACGTACTAAACAATGGAAAAAACTGTTCAAACATGATAATAATGTTTATCATTATTACGATTAATACAATGCTACATTAGTTTTATAACTATTATTATTTGTACATTTCCCCCTATTATTATCAGTACATTTTTCTTTTTTCTTTTTTTATATAGGCTGTAAAAAAAACGTTTGCAACACATTCTGTTTATTATTCATATTTCTATTTTCATTTTTGATATATTCTTTTTGTTGTCGCTGTTGTTATGGTTGTTGCTATTTCTGGTAACCTATGTCTACTGTTATTTATCAATTTATCAGATTGTTAATTTTAAAAAAAAGAAAAGAAAAGCCCAAATGCTGTGCTAAAATGAACCAAAATGTGGCTTTGGCCATTTCGCCCACAAAAAACAACAATTACACACAGCAATTACAGTAACAGCGTATTGTACCATTAAGCTCTTCAATTAAATCTCTCTATTCTCCAAACGTTTTCAAACAGTGGAAAAAACGTTTTAATGGAACCAAACTGTCTCTTCAATTGCATTGCTGCTACACTCTTAAAAATAAATGGTCACACTTTATTTTGATGGTCTGTTTGTTGAATGTAATTTACATTGCAACTAATTCTCATTAGATTATACTGTAAGTAGTTGGGTTGGGGTTAGTGTAAGTTGACATGTACTTGCAAAGTTTCTTATAGTCAGTTAAATGTCTGTTGAAGAAGCAGTATCAACAGATATTAAGAAGACAGTCTACTAATACTCAAACGGACCATAAAAAATAAAGTGTTACAAAAAAAAACAAATGCTGGGTTGTTTTAACTTAATGCTGGGTCAAAATATCAACACACCCAATGGTTTGTTTGAAAAAACAAATTTAAATTCAATAAAAAATAAATAAATAAACCCAACTTCTACCTCCCAACCTAACCTCCACATTTGACTCAATGTTGGGTTAAAACATCCCTTGTTTTTTTTTTGTTTTTAGTGTTCCCTCAATAAATTGTTTATATGTGACAAACCATTTCCTCAATACACCTCACAATAAACACACTGCATGCAAAAAGAATACTGCAGAATATTCCAGTCCTCTGTACACTCTTCCACCAGAACATCAGATTTGTTGCATTCAAAAGCTTTCTTTTGGGAAGCAAAACCCCTTCAGCAACATTTTAGTCATGTCGGTGAGTTTCTGAGAACGGTCTGTCACTTCCAAGCAGCAGGTTGAAGCTGTTTCTCTTGATTTCATCTATGTGTGTGGGTCTGATCTTGATAACAAGCTTCAGTTTTGTTTAGTTTTTTGCTGACGGCCTGTCACATCCAATGCAGTGACACTTAAAGAGACAGTTCACGCCAAAATTTAAATAGTATTCAATTTACCCTCCCTTAAGTGATTATAAACCTTTATGAGTTTCTTTAGTCAGATGAACACAAGAAAATATTTAGTAGAAAGCTTAAAAACCACTGACTTCCATAGTAGGAAATACTATGGAAGTCAATGGTTACAGGTTTCTGACATTTCTCAAAATATCTTCTTTTGTGTTCAACAGAAATAACTCATAAAGGGTGAATAAACAATTTTATTTTTGCGTGAACTATCCCTTTAATCCCACACTGATGACAAGTTCACTAAAGTAGTTTTTAAGCTTCGTCAATCGTGTCCGAACACAAGATTCCAAACTAGTGCACAGATCTGCAGGAATTACCTAAAGTGCGTCTTCTTGCTCTAACATGTCTCTCTCATCCACTCTCTTTCGGTTTTATGACACTTTGTCGTCTTTACTGCGGTATGTTAGAGTAAAGTGAGCAGACTTACCTGACTGTGCTGTTGGCTGGCAGACTGCAGAGAAATGAAGACAAGCGGATCAGAATGCTGCTATAAGTCAGAAGCGTATGTGTGTGTGTGTGTGTAAATGTGTGTGTGAATAAAGAAGCCTGTTGCGGTCTGCCTTTCTCTTTCGCTCCCCCTCCATCTCTCGCTCTACCTCCTCATTTGCTCGCTGGCATTCCTGCCCTCCCTCTTTCCATCAAACTTTCTTTGCCATGAAAGATGAGGGTTTTTTTTGTCCCGCATATACAGTACAGTAGTTAAAGGGATAGTTCACCCAAAAGCTAAACATTTACTCTATTTACTCACCCTCTCGTTCATTTTTTTTTTGTTGATCAGTGTTGGAGAATATTGTGTTGCATATATTGAGTTATTCCCCAAAAAAGTAACTAGTTTCATTACTTAGTTACTTTTTACGAAAAGTAATCCATTACATTACTTCTAAATAACTTTCTTTCTTTACTTTATATCTTCTTCTTCTATATAAATTTTTGTTTTTTAAATAGAGGAGCTCTGCAACTAACAACGCACTGTATAACCTTCATTTACCAGTGTTGGGGAAAGTTACTTTTTAAAGTAATCCATTACAATATTGAGTTACTCCCCAAAAAAGTAACTAGTTTTGTTAGTTACTTTTTACAGAAAGTAATGCATTACGTTACTTTTGAATTACTTTTGCGTTACCTTTTCTCTTACAATATTGAGTTACTGTTCAGAAAAGTAACTTGGTTTAGTTTCTTAATTACTTTTTATGGAAAGTAATGTGTTACGTTACTTTGGATTTATTTTTTTTCTCTTTCTTTCTCTCTTGCATTACTTTATCTCTTTCAGAACTTGCAGGTTTTTACTTCTTTTTTAACAGAGGAGCTCTGCAGTTAACAGCGCACTGTATAACCTTCATTTACCAGTGTTGGGGAAAGTTACTTTTGAAAGTAATCCATTGCAATATTGGGTCACTTCCCAAAAAAGTAACTAGCTTCGTTACCTAGTTACTATTTATGGAAAGTAACACGTTATTTTACTTTTTTGAGTTACTTTTTCTCTCTTTCGTTACTTTATCTCTTCCTTTTCTATATTCTTTTTTTTAACAGAGGAGGTCTGCAACTAGCAACGCACTGTAGAAGCTTCATTTACCAGTGTTGGGGAAAGTTACTTTTGAAAGTAATGGATTAAGATATTGAGTTACTCCCTAACAAAGTAACTACTTAGATGCTTTTTATAGTAAGTAATGCGTTACACTACTTTTTTGAGTTATTTTTGTGTTACTTTATCTCTTACAATATTGAGTTACTCACCAAAAAAGTAACTAGTTTCATTACTTAGTTACTTTTTATGGTAATGCGTCACATTACTTTTTTGAGTTACTTTAGTGTTCCTTTTTCTCTTTTGTGTTACTTTATCTCTTACAATATTGAGTTATTCACCAGAAAAATAACTAGTTTTGTTACTTAGTTACTTTTTTATGGTAAGTATTGCGTTACATTACTTTTTAGAGTTACTTTTAATCTGTTTCGTTACTTTATTTCTTCCTTTTCTATATTCTTTTTTATATAGGAGCTCTGCAGTTAACAACGCACTGTATAATCTTCATTTACCAGTGTTGGGCAAAGTTACTTTTGAAAGTAATCCATTACGATATTGGATCACTTCCCAAAAAAGTAACTAGTTTTGTTATTTAGTTACTATTTATGGAAAGTAATGTGTTACATTATTTTGTAGTTACTTTTGTGTTACTTTTTCTCTCATGTGTGACTTTATCTCTTACAACATTGAGTTACTCACCAGAAAAGTTACTAGTTTTGTTACTAAGTTACTTTTTATGGTAAGTAATGCTTTACATTACTTTTTGAGTGACTTTTAATCTCTTTCGTTACTTTATCTCTTCCTTTTCTATATATTTTTTTTTTATTATAGAGGAGCTCTGCAGTTAACAACGCACTGTATAACCTTCGTCTACCAGTGTTGGGCAAAGTTACTTTTGAAAGTAATCCATTACGATATTGGGTCACTTCCCAAAAAAGTAACTAGTTTTGTTACTTATAAATGATCTGTTACAATACTTTTGTAATTAGTTACGTTACTTTTGAGTAATTATTTATCACTTTCATTACTTTACCTCTTCTTCTTCTATCTTCTGGGGTTTTTTTAAATAGAGGAGCTCTGCAATTAACAACGCACTGTATAACCTTCATTTACCAGTGTTGGGGAAAGTTACCTTTGAAAGAAATACATTATGATATTAAGTTACTCACCAGAAAAGTAACTAGTTTTGTTACTTAGCTACTTTTTATAGAAAGTAAAGTGTTACATTACTTTTGCGTTACTTTTTCTCTCTTGTGTTACTTTATCTTCTACAATATTGAGTTACTCACCAGAAAAGTAACTAGTTTTGTTACTTAGTTACTTTTTATGGTAAGTAATGCGTTACATTACTTTGAGTTACTTTTGTGTTACTTTATCTCCTACAATATTGAGTTACTCACCAGAAAAGTTACTTCTTCCTCTATCTTCTTTTTCTTTAAATAGAGGAGCTCTGCAATTAACAACGCACTGTATAACCTTCATTTACCAGTGTTAGGGAAAGTTACTTTTAAAAGTAATGCAATGCAATATTGAGTTACTTACCAAAGTTAGTTTTTAGTTACTTTCTATATCAATGTATTACATTACTTTTTCTCTCTTTCTTTCTTTTTCTTTCTTTCTTTCTTGCTTAATTCGATCTCTTTCAGAACTTGCAGGGTTTTTTTCCCCTTTTTTAAAATAGAGGATCTCTGCAATTAACAACACAATCTATAACTTTCATTTACTAAAAAAAACACACACTTGCAGTTCAGCAATTTATTTATTTTTATAAATAAATAAAAAAAATACTTTTTCTTACCTGGCTGAGACTTGATCTCTTTCATAACTTCTACCTTTGAAAAAAGACATAAAAAATAATTATTTTGGATAATGTCTTCTGACCCCAGGGCTACACATGCTGTGTATAGAGATTAATGAAAGTTTGAAGCAATGTGTTTGCTACTTTCTTTACTTATTAGTTGAGTAAAGTAACTAAGTAAAGTTAGTTTGTCTTATTAGTGAAGTAAACTCACTGTCCATTGAGACAATCCCCTTTTCTTCAATGCATTCAGAATAATGAGAACACCTCCATTGCAGATATGTACGGCTCTGCCATCTTCATTTCTGTCCATTTCTGCATTCTCTCATCAAGTGTGTGATTCAATGTCACTGCGTTCATTTTAATTCAGCAATTTATTTTTTTAAAAGCTAATTAAACCTGGAGACACAGTGACTCAGTGGACAGCACTGTGGCCTCACAGCAAGAAGGTCACTGGTTCAAGTCCTGGCTGGGTCAGTTGGCGTTTCTGTGTGGAGTTTGCATGTTCTCCCCGTGTTAGCGTGGGTTTCCTCCGGGTGCTCCGGTTTCCCTCACAGTCCAAACACATGCGCTACAGGGGAATTGGATTAACTAAATTGTTCGTAGTGTATGTGTGTGAATAAGTGTGTATGAGTGTTTCACAGCACTGGGTTGCAGCTGGAAGGGCATCCACTGCATAAAACATATGCTGGAATAGTTGGCAGTTCATTCCGCTGTGGCGACCCCTGATAAATAAAGGGACTAAGCCGACAAGAAAATAAATAAATTAATAATTAAACCTAAAAGTTACTCACATTACATTTTTTAAAGGTACTTAAATATTACTACTTTAATAAACATTAGCATTCCTTTACTCATTACTTAGAAAAGTATTATTATTATGTACCTGGCGTTACTTGCAATGCATTACCCCTAACACTGAAAATCACACCCACCTGACCTCTACTATTGAAGTCAATGGTTACAGCTTTCCAGTGTTCTTCAAAATATCTTCTTCAGTGTTCAGTAGCAGAAGACAGAATCTTATTATGACAAGTGAGAGGAAATGTTGTCATTTTTTGCGTTAACTATCCCTTTAAGCGTTGCCCACTGCTTCTATTCCTCCTCCAGAAATCCTGGTCTGATTCACAAATACAGGCCTGCTCACGTGACGCCATACTTCAAATATACAAGGCTTTTTTTAGAAACCGCAGAATGCCTTAAGGGATGGAAAAATGGAGGGCAGAAAGCTTAAGTTTCCCTCGGTCGGCTCCATACGTCTCCCCCTATAGCATCTGCAGCCGCATTCAGACTCTGTATCCTATTATACCTCCACCTCTCTCCACATTTCCTCAGTGAAACGCTTGCTTTGCTTTTCTCTTCCTGCTTATAATCGTCCTTCATTTTACTCTCATGTCATTGTGGGCTTTTTTTGTTTATCGTTTTCCTTTAGATTGTCTTTTTTTCTTCAGCTTACATCTTTCATGTTCTATACTAAATTGCACAACAACAACAACAACAAAAACTAATTTTATTCTTCCCACTACTAATGTACTCTGCAAAAATAAAGTTTCCAAAAAAAAAAAACCCCAATGCATTTCATAGAGATGCGAAAGCACCATTTTTTCCTCACTGATTTTTTTTCTAAAAGCCTTTGACGTGAAGCTCTAAATTGAGCTCAGGTTCATTCTGTTTCCACTGATCATTCTTGAGATGTTTCAGCAGCTTCATTGGAGTTCACCTGTGGTCAATTCAGCTGATTTACCATGATTTGAAAAGGCATACACCTGTCTATATAAGGGCCCAGGGTCGACAGTGCATGTCAAAGCACAAACCAAGCATGAAGACAAAAGAATTGTTTGTAGACCTCCAAGACAGGATTGTCTTCAGGCACAAGGCTGGGAAAGGTTACAGAAACATTTCTGCTGCTCTGAATGTTCCAATGAGCACAACGGCCTCCATCATCCGTAAGTGGAAGATGTTTGAGCCACCAGGACTCTTCCTAGAGCTGGCCGGCCATCTAAACTGAGTGATCGGGGGAGAAGGGCCTTAGTCATGGAGGTGATCAATAACCCGATGGTCACTCTGTCTGAGCTCCAGCATTCTTCTGTGGAGAGAGGAGGACCTTACAGAAAGACAACCATCTGTGCAGCAATCCACCAATCAGGCCTGTATGGTAGAGTGGCCAGACTGAAGCCTCTCCCCGCCTGGAATTTGCCAAAAGGCATCTGAAGGACTCTCAGACCATAAGAAACTAAACTCTCTGGTCTGATGAGGCTCAAATTGAACTCTTTAGAGTAAACGCCAGGCGTTACATTTAGAGAAAACCAGGCAGCCCTCATCACCAGGCGAATACCATCCCTACAGTGAAGCATGGTGGTGGCAGCATCATGCTGTGGGGATGTTTTTCAGCAGCAGGAACTGGAAGACTAGTCAGGATAGAGGGAAAGATGAATGCAGCAATGTACAGAGACATCCTGAATGAAGACCTGCTTCAGAGTGCTCTTGACCTCAGACTGGGGCGACGCTTCATCTTCCCGCAGGACAATGACCCAAAGCACACCGCCAGAATATCAATGGAGTGGCCTCACAACAGATCAGTAAATGTCCTTGAGTGGCCCAGCCAGAGCCCAGAGCTAAATCCTATTGAACATCTCTTGAGAGATCTGAAAATGCCTGTACACCATCGCTTCCCTTCCAACCTGATAGAGCTTGAGAGGTACTGCAAAGAGGAACGGGCAAAAATTCCCAAAGACAGGTGTGCCGAGCTTGTAGCATCATATTCAAAAAGACTTGAGGCTGTACAAAGCCTGTGAATACTGATGCACATGTGATTTTTCAGCATTTTTATTTTTAATAAATTTGTAACAATTTCAAAAAAATCCTTTTTCACATTGTCATTATGGGGGATTGTGTGTAGAATGTTGAGGAAATAAATGAATTTAATCCATTTTGGTAGAAGGCTGTAACAAACAAATGTGAAAAAAGTGAAGCGCTATCAATACTTTTCGGATGCACTGTACAGGCATGTGCATTTATTTGTACACTTTATTTGTTTGTATATATTTTGCAGTTTTATTCTCTCTCTCTCTCTCTCTCTCTCTCTCTCTCTCTCTCTCTATATATATATATATATATATATATATACACACACACATAATGTTGTATTATTTGAGAAATATGTTGTATAACACGCATTATCTTTCTTTATTTCAATTTTTTTCCCTCTATCAATGCTTGATGCAGTTGACCTTGTTTAATATATTATTTTAGTACGGCTTTGATATTTTAATGAGTCATAAGACTGTAGCATTCAAAAGAAACTCCAGATGCACCTGATCACTGTTACCCTGATGAAGGCAGCTCTGTGCTGAAACCTGTATGTTTTTTAAAGATTTTAGTCAAATTTTGCATCTTTCGAGTGCATTGGACTGATTTTTGCTGTTTGTTCTGATGAATCCCTTGCCCAAAGTGCACCGACATGTTATTTGAGCTACCCCAGAGCACTTTTTGTTTGATTTTGCACTAATCTGGCATACGTTCACTTTTAGGAAGGTTTCTACAGTCAAAAAAGACAATTTGTTGCTTGTTTAAAGTCAAGCTGAAACAACACAACTATTGAGATTTCATTGGGACAACATAATAAAAAGTGTGCAACTGCTTATAAATATGCCCCCTGATCCAGACAGTATGTATGGATTTTGTGTGTGCTATTTTGGTATTTTGTTAATTTATGTGAAATGATTTTGAGAGTAAAGCAGCTGAAAAAAATAAAAAAAAACATGTCAAATCTAAATTACATGACTTTTATTTAGTGTTTACAATGCAAATGAAGCCTAGTAATGACCTAATGAGTTTATTATTATTATTCATTATTTAAGAAAGCACCCTTAAAGTCCCCATGAAATCAAAACTAACCATATTGATTTTGTTCGCTCACACTGCTAGTTTTGTGCTGAACAATTCGTCTGTGACATGTCATTAAGAAAAAAAACAAATGTTTGCCCTTGTAATCTTTAATTGAAATCTGAAAATGCACTCAAATGTACTGAGGTATTGGGCGTGGCTAACATACTTAAGCCCGCCCCTCCAGCTGTCAGTCAACAAACAGAAATGATGATGAGGAGGAGTCTGTTAGGTTGTAATAACTCTCCCCAAACCTTTTTCCCCATCTTTCTAAATGAAACACCTACTTTATTACATCCAATCAGCTTGCGGTAGAGAAAAACAAGCCACGCCCATTGTTTTCTCATTTAATATTTTGTTTCTCTAGAAGATGCATTACATTACGAGAAAAAAAAACTGTCAGAGCTTTCATTTCATGTGGACTTTAAAGCAGTAATAATGGTGTTGGGTTTACTGTATCAATTTGCATCGATACAGGTAAACGGATTAGCTTTGGCAGCAGAAAACAGTGTTTTCTCTACATGTCGACATCATCAAACAAACTCTGTCAGGCCTCAGCAAAATCTACAATATCTGAGATTTAAAGCAGACAGTGAAGGCCATGGCATTATGCAAATCTCTCACTAAACTATGTTGATTTGTGCAGAAAGTGATGCAGGAATGTTCTCCTTTAGCGTTCCACCAACACGACCTCACGAGCAACGCAGAACTATTTCACTGCACAGGCTGATTTGTACGAATCTCATTGTGTGCGTCAGTATGAATTAATCAGTAAGTGATGGTTATGTTTGATAAGGAGTTAGCGGCAGGTCATTTCAGTGTTAAAGGGTTAGTTTACCTTAAAATTAGCACATAGTTACTCACCCTCAAGTCATTCTAGGTGCATTTAAGTAATATACAGTTGAAGTCAAAAAGATTCGGCCTCCTGTGAATTTCCTTTTTCCAATATTTCCCAAATGATGTTGAACAGATTCAGGAATTTCTCACAGTATTTCCTATAATATTTTTTCTTCTGGAGAAAGTCTGATTTGTTTTATTTCGGCTAAAATAAAAGCAGTTTTACATTTTTTAAAACCCATTTTAAGGTCAATATTATTAGCCCCCTTAAGCTATATTTGTTTTAAAAATTACCCTAACTTTACCCTAATTACCCTAGTTAAGCCTTTAAATGTCACTTTAAGCTGAATGCTAGTACATATCTAGTCAGATATTACGTGCTGTCATCATGACAAAGATAAATGAAATCAGTTATTAGAAATGAGTTGTTAAACTATTGTTTAGAAACATGTTGATTGAAATCGTCTTTCTGTTAAACAGAAATTGGAGAAAAATATACAGGGAGGCTAATAATTCTGACTTCAACTGTATATATAAAAAAAATAAAAATCTTCTTGTTCTTTCAAACTCCAACATGTGTCTTTTTTCTCTTCAACAGTCCAAAACAAATCCAATAAAGCGCATCCATGCAAAAACAATAATAACCAAAAGCCTCACACGGCTCCAGGGGGTGAATAAAGGTCTCCTGTAGCGAATCGATGCACTTTCATAAGATATAAATATCCATATTTTAAGCTCTGTAAACAGCTTTTGTGTAGCTTCTTTGTTTAGGATAATGGGCATATGTATAGTGCACGATTTTTGAGTCGAATATGGTTCAGTGCATGAATACGATACAGGACACCGTTATTTATCTACGGTCCTGGCTCTCGTATATGCCGTTATCGCTATTTTTTTTTTCCATTTTCTGAAAGTCTTAAAGGTGCTGTATGTGAGTTTTTGACTCTTCTAAAGCATAAAAATACCATAATGTGTGCAGATATTTAAGAAACATCCTAAGCGAACACTTGTTTATCTGAAAAACAATGCTGAAGTCAGATATTCTGCTTTGAGAATGGTTTTCCGTGCCGGAACGCTGTCTTTGTTTAGGTAAATTTAACCTGCACAATGCCAGTTTAGCCAATTATAATTCAGTTGCCTTGTTGGAAAACAGCGTATTTCATTCACTCATTCAGAAAGGCTCTGAAAGCATGCGTCTGTGACCGAAATGCGACCTCCGGTGGACAGTAGCAGATGTAGAAATGAGACAGATTCAGTTCCACATGAGGTTATTAATTAGCAAATTATATAAATATTACAAGCGTAAACATTAGGTGAGCAGGTTACATTGTAACCGCGTGTCCTAACAACACGCTTCATGACGACATACACAATGATGAGCAATTTGGGTGTTTGCACCAGACGAAACACGACAGAAATGTAAACACAGCCATTCAGAAGCACAGAATATGCACTCACTCACCAAACGGTAAGGTTTATAATCTGTTTAATACATGTTAACCCTCTTTAACATCATTAAATGTAGATGCTGAATCACTCATATGTGTTTAGTTCTATTTCTAATCTCAAACGGTTTATTGTATTCTCCAGATCTGAGGTGAACTATCTGCTGCTGCTTTCAGTAAATTGCAATAAATATCCTGTAAAATGGCATTCAGACTCACATTGTTAGCATTTAGCACTGAATAAAGCACACAAGGTTTACCTGAGGTGATCACTGTCTTAGGTTTCACATGTTCAGCTGAAATAGAAATAGAAGCCGTTTCTAATATATCAATTCCAGGTGTTGGTTAGAACCAAAACTCATTTTAATATGGAGAATATTCCCTCTATCGCATGTCGTTGCTTTTATTTAGAACACGGTGTAAATCACTCGCTCCTGTGCTCAATCTGGCAACCCGCGCTTGCGTTTTGCGTCCAGGTATTGCGTCCAGGAGTGCAATACCTAGTTCAACCACTAGGTGTCAAACTTACATACTGCACCTTTAATAACACAATCATTGAGCTTTTCTTTTATTATTTGAGCAAACAGGAATTCAAAAAGAAATGATTGGTTAGTTGAGTAGTTCTGAGTTTACCAACTAAGATGACTTTTGCTCCATAATAATAATTGCATCAGTGCAAAGCTTTAGATCATTGTTAGTGTAAAGGGCACCTACTTAACCCCTTTTTCAATAAGATAAGTCTTTTGTGACTTTCTTGCTGTGAAGGGACAGTGCTAACCACTGAGCCACCGTGCTGCCCTACATCAGAATCAATGATACTTCATTTTGCCTATAAATATATGTTATGTATCTACCCTACAGAGTGCTGAAAGACAAAAACATTGAAGCAAAGCAGCATTTTGAGAGCATAAATCAGGAGCAAAGACGCGTGGTGTCAGAAAGAGACAAAAGACTTGCTAAATCCAATCCGAGCTGTCAGACTGAAGCCGATTTGCATAAATGTGATTTTGAGAGGATTTGAAACCCCTCATAAAATGTAGCTTGGAGTGGGCTTGCAAAAATCCCACTTCACTTTTTGTACATGATACAGCATTTTGTACATGATAAATATGATTTGGTCCTATTTAAATATGCAAAGAGTTGGTTGACCATCAGGATCAGATTTGAGAAGCTCTGATCAATGGTGGGGGTGACGCGGTGGCGCAGTGGGTAGCACTTTCGTTAGTTGGTGTTTCTGTGTGGAGCTTGCATGTTCTCCGGGTGCTCCAGTTTCCCCCAGAGTCCAAAGACATGTGGTACAGGTGAATTGGGTATGCAATTGACCGTGTATGAGTGTGTGTGTGAATAAGTGTGGATGTTTCCCAGTGATGGGTTGCAGCTGGAAGGGCATCCGCTGCGTAAATTATATGCTGGATAAGTTGTCGGTTCATTCCGCTGTGGCACACACACACACACACACACACACACACACACACACACACACACACACACACA
>CAIGQZ010031698.1:2106903-2121077 GCA_903798205.1 Danio tinwini | reverse complement strand
AGTGCAAACAGAAAGCCCCGCCCCCTACTCAATATTCTGTTTAAGTTGGAAGTGCAAACAGAATTGCACAAGTCCAAACACATGCCCGGAATTGGGTAAGCTACATTGTCAGTAGTGTATGTGTGTGAATGAGTGTGTATGGGTGTTTCCCAGTGATGGGTTGCAGCTGGAAGGGCTGTGTAAAACATATGCTGGATAAGCGGGCGGTTCATTCTGCTGTGGCGACCCCAGATTAATTGTTTTACCCCCGTTTTGTTTACGGCATTGAATTCTGTTTTGGAGCATCTCCGTCAACTTTCAGGCAGTTCAGACCTGTTGTGTGCATGCATATACATAGAATAATGTGGTTTGCCAATAATGCTGATTTGGTGTGCGGATATGTGAGTCCACATGTGCTTGTGTTTATAAGAGTGTCCGTATGAATCAGAGTGTTGAACTGCTCCAGGCTCAAGGTATTTTGCAAGTGTGTGTTGGCAGAGCTGAACGCCGAGTTTCCAAACACCAAGCTCACTCTATAATTACCAACATGCCCATCACTACATGTCCTGACAAAAACTCCTTTCCTCTCTGGATCCCTGCTTTTTTTTTTTGTAATTCTCTCCTGCTTTCTGTGTGCGGCTTCATATGAGTAGAGCTGCACAATATATCGTTTCAACATCGATATCACAATGTATGTATCCGCAATAGTCACACTGCATAGATATGCAATTTTGAATTAGAATGGTATCTGAGGAAGACTCAAAGAACATGAGAACTCAAAACACGAGATTTGTGGAGTTATTGCAGAGTTTAACCATAATGGAGTGACATGTTATAAATTACATGTTTTTTTAAAGCATGAGAGAGATTAAAGGGTCATGAAACCCTCTCTTTTGGTTCAACTCTATCTCAGAATATTTTAAAGAATGCTTCATGATGGGCAGAGGGAGGAGTGGGCGTGGCCGGCAGAGCAGAGGAAAAAGAGTGGAGCGAACAAACCATGAGGAGACCCATGATTTTATAGTTTACAAAGTTAAAATGCAAAGAAATAAACTGTAATTTAATGCCCTGCTGCATTTGTTATTCGTAATTTCATATACACATGACCACAGTTTGTTATATCATTATAAAGATAACCATGTAAACACTATAAATGAGGAGGACTTCTCTCCTCCTGAATCCCCGGGTCTGAATGCAGACACAGTGGATAGCAGTGCAGCAGGTCTCTTGCCCTGTGCATTCCAATCATTAGCCCTACCTGTAATCTGGAGGATTTTAAACATGTGCGAACACAGCAGCACAGATATAGGCGATGTGTCTGAATGGTAACAAACTCAACTGATAAAAGACAAAGTCCGCCATTCTCCAATTCTCATACAGCTCTGCTGGCAAAAATGCTTGCTGCAAACCAACAGCTTTGCTATCGCTATTTGCTGTATCGGCCCTGACAGCATCGCAGGGAAAAACATGCAACAAACCCAAAGAATCTTGGAAACAAACACATAATGTTAGGACCAGTGCTTAATTTGTAAATTGCAAGGTCCTGGAACAGATCGGGGTAACGGATCCGGCATGTTATCCGAGGATGGAGAGATGTGGATCTGATCCGGCACAAATTAAGCCCTGGTTATGACCCTTCATGAAAGGCTAAATACTGCTTGCCGTTTAGGGACGCGGTCTCACCCAGTCATTAGGTCTCACAGCTTGGCAGGTCTGCCTTGCCTTCGGAAAGCACATGCTCTCATGAATAATTATGAAGCAGGGTCTTCTCTTAGGATAAGAAAACTCCGCTATGAATAATAATGAGAAACGTGTCATAATAATAATAATTCCTTACATTTATATAGCGCTTTTCTGGGCACTCCAATCGTTTTACACATTGGGGGGAATCTCCTCATCCACCACCAGTGTGCAGCATCCACCTAGATGATGCGACTGCAGCCATTTTGCACCAGACTGCACCACACACCAGCTGATTGGTGGAGAGGAGATAAAGTGATGACATGGGGAGGGTTAGGAGGCCATGATGGACAGAGACCAGTGGGCAGATTTGGCCAGAATGCCGGGGTTAAACCCCTACTCTTTTTCAAAGGACATCCTGGGATTTTTATGGCCCGTTTCCACTGAGGGGTACAGTACGATACGGAACCAAACCGAACCGTACTGTACCACTTTTTTAGCACCCGTTCGAAAGGGTACCAAACAAGAGAAAGGGTACCAAAAGGCGGAGCTAGATGCACAGCTGAATGCTATTGGTTTACAGAAATACGTCACGAGCTCACGCAACAAGCCAGAATGAAAACAAAGAAGCCGCCATGTTTTAATACACAGCTGAGAGATTACAGCGTAATGATATATACATATAATACTGAGTCCTGTTCAACCCAGACTCAAATGAACCTTGTCGTCCTTTTGATGAACAGCCACAAAGCCAAAAAGAAGAGCAGATTTTACCCTGTCCTGTAGTTTTTTACGAGCCAGTCTGAAGCGCGAGCGGTTTCGCTTTCTTGCTCTCGCCGCGCGTCTATATCTGAAATAACAAACTTGTTGAGCTGATGATAATAACGTGCGCTTGATTATTGACGTGCTTTTGAAACCTGATCCTGTCAGAAACTGACAAACGTGAGAGCGACGCGCCAAAAAACAAAAGGAGAAGCCAGAAATAAAGGAGCAGATTATTATTACTACAGCAAACGTGAACAAACTGCCATGTTTAACTATTATCATCACCTTCTGGACTATTATGAACTCTGAATGATGGAGTTACTCTAACAAGAGGCTACACGTGCTGCTGAAGATTACAGACACATTTAATCATGAGAGGTTTGCTGACTGTGGGCTCTATTTCCTGCTGTTTTGAACCTAAATAAGGACTAAATGTCTGCTGTGTGTAGTTTATCTGTAAGTGGTATCATATCAGAGACTGTAAGGGTCTGTATGTGTTCATTTATGTTCATTTATATATTTATTTTATATAACTGCAGACGTTACAGTAGGATATTTCACACTGTCATTGATCTGCAGTTATAATCAACTCATGTTCATAGTAAAGTTAGTAATAAACATTTATACACAAGTATTTATGTGTGTAAAGCATCTTGTGAGAAGAACTCCTCATATGATATGTGAGCGACCCGTACAGCTTTACTTTAGACATTTTCTCAAGCGAAAATGACGTCGACTGCAACTTTCTGTTGTACACCACGCCCGCCAAAAGAGGACCATTGGCACCCTTTTAGCAGTGGAAACACAAGCCTGATAAAGGTGACCCGTACTGTACCAGTCAGTGGAAACGAGCCATTAATGACCAGAGAGTCAGGAACTCGGTTTAACGTCTCATCCGAAAGACGACACTCACTGAGCAGTATAGAGTCCCCGTCACTATACTGGGGCATTAGGACCCACACAGACCACACGTTGGGCGCCTCCTGCTGGCCTCACTAACACCACTTCCATCAGCAACCTAGCTCCCATGTGGTCTCCTATTAAGGTACTGACCGGGCGCAGCCCTGCTTAGCTTGAATGGGCGACCATGTGAGAGTTGCAGAGAGCTAGCTGCCGGCTAGCGTCATCGCTCCACTAGCAGATTCGCGCTACATCACAGATTTTGATCCCGCCCCAATAATGATTTTAAACCTGGGAAATAAAATAAGCTGACAAAAGCTCAAAATTATCCAGTTTTCCCCAAGCTGACAGGTGCTCATGCTGTCTTAACTGATGCACAACACACACAAATATGATCAAATCTCAAAAAAAGTACTCCAAGGTGTCTTGAACCTTTAAAGTATTCAGCACAAGACCTTTTACCAACTGAAAGTTTAATAAAGAGTCATTTTATTGCCTTATTTATACAACTAATTCATCATTTTTACATTTACAAAACCACAAAGCATGCACTGCTTATGCCACTTTTATCATTGCTTTATTGTATTTATATATGCTTGTAGAATTTTAATTTGTTAATTACATTTTATTTCCCAGAAATGGGTTGCGGCTGGAAGGGCATCCGCTGTGTAAAACGTGCTGGATAAGTTGGCGGTTCAATCCACTGTGGCGACCCCAGATTAATAAAAGGGGCTAAGCCGAAAAGAAAATGAATGAATGAATGAATTACATTTTATGCATGATTCACTCCCCTACAGAATCCTCCAAATCAATCAGAATGAATACATTAGATTTGTAGAGACCAATTTTCACTATTAACTATTTACTTATAAGCATGCATCTTAAGGAGATATGAGCTGCTTAGTATTTATAAACTACATAATTTGCATTATCTTAATCTACATGCCTAACCCAATACCTAAACTACCTTATTATCTATTAATAATGAGCAAATTAGGAGTTTATTGAAGCGCAAGTCATAATTAATGGTTTGCTAAAAGCGGGAAGTGAAAAAACAGCAACTTTAAAGTCTTCCCAAATAGTGCTATCCAGTCATTTGGTGAAATTGTATAGATACAGTTTATCGCAATAGATCTCGCAGAAAAATTTAATATTGCAATGTAAGATTTTTTCTAATATTGTGCAGCCCTAACCTGAATGCATTGTAATGTTGCCTGTGTGTGCACAAGCATGCTGAAATCACTGACAAAGAGCATAAATCTCATGATTAAATAGTGTTGAAGAAAGCAGGTTTAGTGAGTCAACCTTTCAAGCTGAATAAAGCTTTGATTACAAGGCGCCCTCTAGTGGTTAAGGTGTAAAAGTGCACACAACTTGTAGACAGAGTTGCCAAGTCCGCGTATAATGTGGTTTCATCTTTTATTTCGTTTTTTTAAAAGCTGAGCAAAATAAAAAAAGTGCAGATTTTTGACACTTAAAAACAGTGTTGGGATTATTTTATAAATAACTACTTGTTTAGAAACTAAGACTAACAACTTTGCATTTATGGTCACCGGCATGCCACTAATGTACATTAATTGCAATAATATTAACTCTGTGGCATCAAACATCCATTTTCTCCTGCTACATTTTTTAAATACATTTTTATGCATTAATGTGTTTTCTTACATTATAAATGTTTGACTGTATGATATGAATTATGAAAAAATTACTCACACACTTTACTATAGTATGGTCCAAACACACCACAATATTTACTATAAATTACTATAGTATTTTTCATGTGGGAGCCCACAGCTACTGCTTATCTTTTCCATTTCTTGACACTCCAATTATCTGCTCAGAAGTTGTTAGAGATTATATAGCTTTCTTACAGCTGGATTATTCATTTATTTGTTTTTGGGTAAGTTTCCAAACTCAAAGTGTACTCAATTAAACATGTGCCTATTTATTGATGAAAACATAGGCTAAAGGGCTATATGCACAGCTAGTGTTTTCAGCCAATGATAAACTTCCGGTAAAAGCTTAACCCTTGTGCACTGTTCATATTTACGACCCTTTTGTTATGTTAGGGATGAAAACATCCACTGAGAAACTGCTGAAAAATGCATCAGATTAATATTTATTTCTATTTTGTTTTGCATAAATCTGTTAATTAACCTCAGTCCTGATCATAACTACTAAATTTTTTTTTAAAATAATAGAATTTTAACTCTTTAATTGCCAAATTCACAAATGATGTCACTGATTTGGTGAAAAAAAACCCCACATAAAATGACGTATTTATAAAATAAAATATAATGGAGGACTGGATTTTTAGTCACAGTCTTGGACTTGTGAATGATTATTAAAGGGCACCTATGGTGAAAAATCTACTTTTCAAGCTGTTTGGACAGACATATGTGTAGGTATAGTGTATAGAGCGTCATATTGGGCTGATATAAACACACTCAGTCCTTTTTTTTTTCAATTTAACAACATAAAAACGGTGGTCTAATTGGAGCCATTTTGAGACCGACCGCAACTTGACGTAGGAGTGCGGTCCCCCCGCCCACCAATATTGATTGACAGCTGCGTATTAACATGTCTCCGTAGTAACGTTTGTAATTATATCCACAAGACAGGACGTGCGCAAATCAACCCTAAATAAAAGATCTGTTCCGTTTAGGATCATCAATCATCATCAAATGTGATCAAGAGTGAGTTTGACAAGTTAAAAATGTTTTAAAACAGCGCATGTGTGTAATGAATTACAGCGATTTACTTCAGCTTTACTTCATCAGCACAGCCGCGTGTCAGAACAATAATAAAAGACGCTTCAATCCCAGATTGTGGACGTTAAATCAGGTTTATTTATACATTAACATAACAGATATCCATACAGCAGTGGAGATTAACCTGTATCCTGTCACATTTGCGTGCAAAGACAGTGCAAAGCTAAACGCGCGCACTGTATGTATGTGCGTGTGTCTGCGCTGTGTGTGTGTGTCTGTGTGTGTGCGTGAACTTTATAACGACATCGTGTGTGACTCATCCTGCAGCTCCACACAACAGATGCACCAAATAATCATTGATAAAGCTCTTACTGTAGTATTTGTCACAAACGTTACGTGAGATCTGCTTCCTTGTCTGACACAGCCGAGGGCGAAGACTGAGGCATGCGCGGCAGGCACGTGGAAACGGTGGGCGGGGAGGACTAGCCTTAAAGGCGCAGTACACAAAAACAGCAAAAATCTATTGAGAGCTATAAAACACCATCTAGTGAAAGCTCTAATCAATAATCTGATGGGTGTTTTGAGCTGAAACTTTACAGACACATTCTGGGGACACAAAAGACTTATATTAAATCTGGAAAAAGGGGTAACCTAGGTGCCCTTTAACATTGGCTTTGATGCATTGCTAGATTAAAAAATGTTCTCCCTAATGTACTGTTGGTGGCTGATTTTGCCCCATTGACTTCCATTATAACCAAATTTGATGGTGCATAAATACACAGTCTTTGTTTTTGTTTACTCTATGTAGTTCAGAGAGCTGAGATGCATATTTTTATTTTCTCAGACAAGGTAAGGTCACTCTCACAGGCACATACACACACTTTAATTTGTTGTTATACTCCATATAAAATCCAGAAATTAAGCTTCTTCTTTTTTTTTTTTTTTTTGCACAGGCCTATCTAACCATATCTAACCATCTAACAATCTATCCATCCATCCATCCATCCATCCATCCATCCATCCATCCATCTATCCAAACGGTGTCATGGTTTTGCAATCAAAAAACGTGGTTATAATGGAAGTCAATGAGGCAAAAACAGCCACCAACAACAGTAAGGGCCAATCCCAATTCTACCCTTTAGCTCTTCCCCTTACCCCTTGTTTCGTGTGTTTATGTGAAGGGGTAGTGGTGTCCCAATTCTCTTTAGCTTGAAGGCGTAGGGCTAAGGGCAAGGGGTATACACCCCATCGAACAAAGATTTTTCAGGACCACACTCGGAACCAAGGGGTAAGAAAATATGCCTGAATACACCAGCTACACAGCAGTTTCATTAGGAAGTAAGGAGAGCCACAAATTAGTATTTTTGTCATTGTTAAGAATTTTTTACAACAAACAAACACGTTTTATTAAATTCATAACCGCGTAAATGTTTTACCGCATGTTTTTGTAAAAAAAAAAAACGCTAAAATAAAAAACGCTAAATTTGGCGATCTATAATTCATAATAATAACTCCTGTACAGCAGTCCCACAACATTCTGACACTCAATGACACTCGAATACCCTGTCAGAAAAGTCTAGTGTCTGAGAATGAGCTTTTACAGTGTCTGCTATAACGTTAATGTTGTTTTTGGTGTGTTTACAGATGAATATGGCCACTGTATAAATGCGCAGTACAGTTATGATCTTATTGCCACATTAGATCATTATGATAACATAATATATGCCTTCAGTGATTTCCTGAAGATAAACACCAAAAAATAACACAACTGGAATAACTACAGCAGTCGCCATCGTCTGATCTCATATGAAGCAAGAGATCGCGATGACATGATGATGTGTGCAGGTGCTGTAGTGCTGTCCCATTTCTTAGGGGTACATTTTGAAGCCCTTCCCCTTCCCCATGGCCCTTAAAAATGAGTGTGAAGGGAAAGGGGTACAAAAATAGAATTGGGATTGGGCCTAAATTAGGGAGAAAATATGAAAATCCATCAAAAACAATAATTAAAAAAAAATCTGATGCATTTTTACAGAAGTTAAATTCAGTGGATGTTTTCATCCCGAACATAACAAGAGTGTTTCATTGAGTTCTTTAAAAAAAAATTAAGCATTTTCTCAAGATATGTCAAAATAAGATCTGTCACCAAAAATCATCATGCTAGCTGAAACACAAAATCACACCAGAGTGGATAAAAACATCCCCAAGATGCATAAGGGTTAATGTGAGTTGTTCATGTGAAAAACCAGATGAAAGACTGTAAACGCTCACGCCGTCAGGATCAGCAGGCGAGCGCAGAAAATCCATTGAAAACACTGGGGTAAAATACATTTCCATATTTTAAAGACATGGCATAGAAAAATTTAATCTAATGCAGTGCTTCTTGTCCGGTCTGAAACCCACTTTATATCATATATCATCAGGCAGTGAGGATCACTGATTTTTAAAGAAATCAGACTTTAAACGTGGCAATTTATAATTCAGTTCACCAATAGAGAGGTAAAGTTTTATATTCACACATTCGTTCAGTGACAACTTGTGACACACTCCCTATATTGTTTACCACGACACTTCGCTCTGAAATAACCTGCAAGTGTGACTTGAAAACAACATGAACACTGTTTATTTGACTGTGAACAATGTTGTACTTTGATAGTCATTGGCTGCTAATATGATTTCGCTATTTAGAGTTTGCAAATAATATTTTTATGAAATTATATTATTAAGGAGAAAGTCTGAATGTGCGAAAATAAAACCAACTTTACCTCTATTGACCTTATTCTTCAATGCGGAAGTGCGCTCGTTTTGGCGATTGTTTTAGAACTTCCGATTCAGTCACCTATGGGAGAAATGACTAGGAATAATCGGTCAAGCTACTTACTCTACAAACAAGTGTTTGCATGATTATACAGACGAAGTAGAATAATATAAAAATAAAATATCAGTTTGCCACATCAAGCAGCAAAACAAGCTGTTTTTAACGTCTAAAAATGAATGGAAGTGAATGAGACCGGAAGTCTCGAGCCAAAAAGATTCAGATGGCTGCGCCCGCTCGTACGCAAAGAATAAGGTGAATAGTTCAGCGGAAGTGCTGAGGCTGGCTGGCTGAAATTAAAAGTCTGTATATACCCCATTAACAACAGATCAAACAAATCGCCTAATAATATTGGGCTTGTTTTGTATCTTTTGTTGTGTGTTTGCAAGTGTTGGCAACACAGTTGAGCCGTTTGAAATGTTTGAGTTCGGCTAAGTGGCGTCTATACGTTAAAATGCTTATACAAGACAAATGCTATTTAACATAAGTCAAATTCAGGTCTACTGCTTCTAACTTCTGACTAACAATAAAATAACGTTACAAGAGGCAACGCTGCATTTAAAGATCTTTCGCGTAATAAAAGTCGGAGTTCCTGCCATTTCAGAAGAAAACTACTTCAATATTTTATGACAGACTGTCTGGCACTTTTTCTTATTTGCTAAACGGATTCATGTTTCATTCATGATTTCAGCCTATTTTCACGATTTGTTTTTGTGAGAACACCTGACTTGACGTAATCACGCAGAAATGGTGTAAAATGTATATTTGCCGCGTAATCCGACCCACGTCTAATAAATAAAAAAAATAAATCATTGTGACTTGAGGCGGGCGGTTCATTCCAATGTGTCGACCCCCGATGAATAAAGGGACTAAGCCGAAATGAATGAATGGTGAACTGCTTAGGAATTAAATTAGCAATAGCCTAAACACAAAATGAAGATTCCAAAGTATTTATTTAAACTGTTTTAAAGTTATATATGCATTTATTGACCTTATAGGACTGAATTTCATTATATTTCAGAAAGTATAGCCTAATTATTTCATACATTTTTGGACGAATAGTTACATTTCCAAGAATCAGATTACTTATCTGAGTTTCTATTATTTCTATGTGGGTCGTCTTCAGTAAATTTCAGATATTAATCGAAATAAAGTAATTGTGTTTATTGGGGTAAGTCCGCCCTCGTGTGGTTCACATGCTGTTATAGCACATGTATTATGAAACATTGCTCACTTGGACACATCTTCTCAGTAATGACTATATATCCAAAACGCTTTCTTTAGAATCATCTTTTTATTGTTGTGATATTTGTGCAAAGCAGCTAAATAATTGTAATAAATGTATGGAATAATATCATCCAGATATAGGCAAAATAAATGCAAGTAAGAATGACAAACAAAAGTCAAACAGATGCCACATAAAAAAACAACAACTTAAAAATAATACAAAAACACTACAGCTTACTATTAACTATAGCAAACTGATAAACTAATAGATAATATACTATACTTGAGTTTTTACTACAGTAAACTGTGGTGTATTGTACTTTGATATACTCTAGTGTTGGGTAAATTGTTCATATAATTACAGTTGTTCCGTTAGCATAGAAACTATACAATTACCACAACAGATTAATTGATGTACTTTACTATAGTATAGTTCAAAAACACTATAGTATTTACTATAAATTGCTGGTATTTTATCATCTGAAGCATGCTATTATGCAAAATTTGGGCTGTTTTGGTTATTTTTTGCATTTGTTTTTAGATTTACTGTATATTTTTGTGAATTTATGTTTGTATTGTGTTGCAAAAACAGCCTTTTGGATTTTTTTTTTCTAAAAATGTAATTGTGAGTAACATTATTAGTAATCTATGACAAAACTTTTAAATCCTTATTACAAACTAAACATTATGTAACATGTGAATAACCAAAATGACAAGCAAAACTCAAAAATAGGGAAAAAAAAACAATTAGTGCAGACATTGAGTGATGATTCCTGTGTGTGATATAAATAACATTACAATGACACACCTTTTCATCAGAAATTACACATAATAATCCATAGCTACTGCCTCTGGAAAGATGGATGGATGGATGGATGGACGATGGGTTGATAACGGATAGATGGATGGATGGATGGATGGAAGGACGATGGATTGATAACGGATGGATGGATGGATGGATGGATAGAAAAATGGATTATAGATGGATAGATGAATAGATAGATCATGGATGAATGAATGAATAAACAGCTGGAAAGATGGATGTATAAGGATCAATGGATGGTAGCAGGATAGATGAATGAATAGAAGATGGATGAATGGATGGATTGATCGATAGATGGATTATGGATTAATATATGGACTGAGAGATGGATAGATAGCTAGATGGATAAATCGATGGATGGATTGATGGATGGATGGACGGACGGACAGATGGATGGATAGATAGATGGATGAATGGGTAGATGATGTATGAATAGATGGATGGATGGATCGATAAATGGATGATAGACGGATAGACAGATAGATAGATAGATAGATAGATAGATAGATAGATAGATAGATAGATAGATAGATAGATAGATAGATAGATAGATAGATAGATAGATAGATAGATAGATGATGGATGAATAGATGGATGGATTGATCGATACATAGATTATGGATTAATATATAGACTGAGAGATGGATAAATCGATGGATGGATGGATTGATAGATAGATGGACGAACGGACAGACAGATAGATTGATAGACAGACAAATAGATAGATGGATGGATGGATGGATGGATCGATAAATGGATGACAGACGGATAGATAGATAGATAGATAGATAGATAGATAGATAGATAGATAGATAGATAGATAGATAGATAGATAGATAGATAGATAGATAGATAGATAGATAGATAGATAGATAGATAGATGGATGAATGGATAGATGATGGATGAATAGATGGATGAATTGATCGATACATAGATTATGGATTAATATATGGACTGAGAGATGGATAAATCGATGGATGGATGGATGGATTGATAGATAGATGGACGAACGGACAGACAGACAGATAGATTGATAGACAGACAAATAGATAGATGGATGGATAGATGGATGGATGGGCAGAATGTTGCAATGTTCACTCAGACCAGCAGGTGGCAGAGCAAGATTATAATCATTCATCTGCACACAGTAAAAGTTCTACTAAGACCCGAAGTGAAACTATCACTTCTTACACATATTAAATATTAACTTTACGTTTTCCTTTATTGTTGAACATGTATAAAGCCATTTGAACTTTAAAAGTGTTATGAGGAAGCTTAACGTTATATCTACCCTGCTGAAAAAAACTGCTTAAACCAGCCAAAGTTGGTATGGGAGAGGTTTTAGAGTGGTTTCAGCCAGGGAAATTACCAGCTAAAACCAGCTTGACCAGCCTAGTTTAAGCTGGAAATAGCTATCTTTGGCTGGGAGCCTAGCTAGGCTGGTCAAGCTGGTGTCATCTCCTAGTAATGGATATGGAAAGCTCATGCAAGACTGCACATAAAAGGATATTGTTTGAGCTCACTGTATGTTAACAATTAACAAACGCAATGTAAATGAACACACACTCGATTTATATAGTTATTCTGTTCAAAGGTTTAGAGGTCAGTAAAATGTTTTGTGATTTTCAAATGTGCTATTTTTAATGTGCATATATATAGTAAACTGTAATATATTCTTGTGGTGTAAAGCTGATAATTGCGCATCATCGTCATTACTCATCATATAATCATACAATGATGATTTCTGAAGGATCATGAGGCACTGCCGACTGGAGTAATGATGCTGAAAATACAGCTTTGAGTCATAGGAATGAATACAATTTTTAAACTCCAACAAGAAAGCAGTTATTGTGCATTTAAATAATATTTGTCAATTTTATTGTTTGTTTTTGGAGCAAATACATGCAGCCTTAAGAGGAATTGGCTTCTTTGATTAAATAAATAAATCTTACAGATCCCAAACTTTTGACTGGTAGTGTACACATTAGTCTAATGATAATTAATGCATTTACAAATTTACTTCATTAATTTATTTACTTTCCTTTAGCTTAGTCCATTATTTATTAGGATTCGTCACAGCGGAATGAACCGCCAACTATTCAAGCATATGTTTTACGCAGTGGATGCCCTTCCAGCCAACCCATTACTGGAAAAAAACACTCATACATTCAATTCAATTCAGTTAAATTCAATTCATCTTTATTTCTACAGCGCTTTTACAATGTAGATTGCATCAAAGCAGCTTAACACAGAAGTTCTAGTAGATTGAAACTGTCAGTCCAGTTTTCAGAGTTGAAGTTCAATTCAGTGTGGTTTAATTTTCACTGCTGAAAGTTCAAACACTGAAGAGCAAGTTCAGAGATGCGCAGCTCCACAAGTCCTAAACCAAGCAAGCCAGTGGCGACAATGAAGGAATAATCTTCACCAATTGACCAAAGTGAAGGAGAAACCAGGCTCAGTTGGGCCCTCTGGCCAAACTTCTTGTGCAGAGCTGTAGTCTAGTCGCCGGAGGCTGGAGAATGGACGTCCGTCATGAAGAAGCTGCAGGTGTGAGTTGGTCACCGGTGGGTGTATAGTATTTCTTTATTCTAAATTAGGAAATATTTTGGTACATTAAAAAGTGTGGTTATGATGACCAAAATTATGCTTAACACATCACTAAAATGCTATATTTAAATCTCATAATTAAACAAAAAATGAGGCAAATAAATAACTGCAAATAGATCCACATTTTGAGAAAAAAGAACCACCCCTTTCAGCTGGCTGGCTATGGGCCTGTTAATGTAATATAGTTTGGTATATTTACCTTTGGCTCACGGCTCTCAATGATATTTGGTTTTTGGCCTTGCTACAAAAATGTTTGGGCACCCCTGGTATACAATCTGTATACTTGGTATACAAATAAAGGGAAAAACATCACAAAGGGAAGTAAATGATGATGGAATTTTACATTTTTGGGTGAACTATTCATTCATTCATATACATATTATATAAAATATAATAAAATATAAAATAAAATATATAAAATATATTTTTTTGTTTAAATATAAAAAACAGCAACTATAGGCTATACGAGTAAGTCAAATGAATGATTTATTCAATAAATAAAAGTAAATAAAGGTTTAAATAGTGTGTATATATATATAATTTGTGTTAGAAATGAATAATAAATATAAATAAAATCTTAATAGAATTGATTCTCAAACACACACACACATATACACATACACACACACACACACACACACACACACACACACACACACACACACA
>CAIGQZ010031698.1:2070241-2090104 GCA_903798205.1 Danio tinwini | reverse complement strand
ACACACACACACACACACACACACACACACACACACACACACACACAAAAGTCTTCTTATACTACGGAACTAAAGATCTGGTTGAGCAACTCCAGTGTTATGGATGTGACATTTGCAGTCTCTTTATATTTTCCAACACAACTAACCCACGAGTTAGAAATCAGGATTATAAAAATATCAATCTGTAAATGTGTTTTACATTTTAAATGAGGGAAATAAACATGCGTTATGCATGTCACCAAAAATGTATGCGCGTTTACAATACACAACATAGTTTGCTGAAATTATGTGAATTAACTGAAGTAATACTAATCAAAAAGAGGATAAGATTGGATCTCTAAATAATAATAATAATTTTTGCATTTAAGAGGAAAAAGCTTTGTTGTGTATGTGACATCTCTCTTTTATGTATGTGACACGTCACACATTTGCACTAGTTTGACTTTATTAAATCCAATAAAATAGTTTATAAACATCGACAGAGACTATTTTGAGTCTTTTTACATTACTGTAACATCTAGACAAACAATTTACAAAGGCTTTCGCAATATTTTCCGCTTTATTTTTTTACATGGCAAGGTTGACATTTGCAGTTATATGTGAATTAGACTAAATAAAAGGGAGGATAAGATTGGGCTCTCTATAGAATAACAATAATAATAATAATAATTTTTTGCATTTAAGAGGAAAAAGCTTTGTTGGGTATATGACATCTCTGTTATGTATGTGACATCATTAGGGCTGTGCGATTTGGGGAAAATATCAAATTGGGATTATTTTTTGACAGATATTGTGATTTAGACTTGATTTGCGATTTAATTTTGTAGTCAAGCTTCAGCTCAATAATCTGTATTGTAGCTTCTTACTGCTAATATGCAGTGAGTGGAACTGAAAAGATATCAACTTATATTAGCAGACAACTCTAAAATTGTACTTTGCTTGCTACTAGGTACTTTTTAAAGGTGCTGGTTGTTGTATTTCCTAATGCTGTGGCAACAATTCTGTGACAGCTCTTACAAATGACCTGGTTTTGTTTGGGGTCTGTGACTTTGAAACCAAGATAATCCCATATTACCGACGTGCTGTTTTATCTTTTAATATCTTTGATATTAATTCGTCTATTAATGCTTCTGAAGCAGCAGACGCCATCATCCCACTCATCTACGCTTTCCTGTTTGTTTTTTATTGTGGATGTTCCACATAGTTCGGTTGCACAATTCTGATTGGGCTGAATGAAAGCGTGCTCACTCAATTGGCTAGTAAGACAGCAGTCATACATTTGGTCTGGGTGGGGGAAGTTAAATAATATATATTTCTATTGCAGCCGCTTGTGATTAGCCAATCACAATGTTTCAAGTTGATTGAATTTCGATTAATCGTACAGCCCTACACATCATATTTCTCTTTATTTTAATACGTGGCAAGGTTATGCTTGTGTTTGCAGTTTAACTGAAGGCATTTCTCATTGCTCAACAACTGGTGCTTCTTATCAATCCTGTTTATCACCATATCACGTTCCTTTGTCCTACAACATTTCACCGCTAACTAATCAACCGTCTTCTCTTCACCTTTAACCTGCTAACCCTTTACCTCATGCCGGTGTTTATTTCACCTGCTGCCATTTACTCCATCACTCAATGACATCACCTCTGCTTGGGTCGACCCACTGACCCACTTCCCAATGGGTTAGAGACAGAAGGATGGGGGAGGTGTATAATACAGTAGTAGAGTCTATAAATAGCTTTTAGAGCAGGAGGAGATGGTAAATGTCAATTCAAGGTTATTTGGATAGCGCTTTTCATAATAATTATTGTTTTTAAGCAGCTTTACATGCACATCATTGCATCAGAATTTAAGTGATGTCTAAATGTTCAATGAAGTGTATTCAGTGTGTTGTCCTCATGTAAATGTATAAACATGTAACGTGTGATTGTAAACTAAAACAGGATGTATATATCCATGCAAAGCATTCATAAAGGCTTTAAAATTAGGAACAACAGTCTGATCTTACAAGGAAATGTAGCTCCATTTCATTTTGTCAGGTTAGTGGCTAATTTGTACCAATTCAAAGACGCCGCTAAACACCAAACCCCACCCCTAAACCCAACCCAATGAGATACGAATTAGCCAATAAATAAAAAAAATACAAATTGTCGTGAGATATCGGTGGAATAAAGCAGAAGTTGTGATAGACGTCAGCAAAGTCCAGTTGCAACCAAAAGCATGTATTTGCGCATTTGAACAGTGAACGTACTCTAATGGGGTCGTCACGATACTGGAATTTGGTACCAGTTGATACTGAAGTTTTAAAAACGTCTATTTCCCATGAACATTTGAGCGCTGATTTGCTATTGGGTTCACATGCTCAACAGAAACGATTGTGATTGAGCTCATCAGTTCACCGAACTTACAGAATCTAAAGTTATGATGACACAGGTGTTTATTGCTCCGCCCTCTTTTGAAAAAAGCACAATCTCATTTGCATTTAAAGCAACAGTCACCAAAATGCCACAATTAGATCACAGCCGAAAGAGTTATAAATCATTATTTGTGTGGTATTTTGTGCTAAAACTTCACATCTAGGGACATCCAAGACTTTATCTTGCAATAAAGGGCATAGTATAATAGATGCCATTTAAAGACTTAGTACAACATGGCCACAGATTAAAAGTGGTGGAAACAAATATCTTTACTACCATAATTTTTTCTTCAGCGTAGCACATTGCAATTTTCAAAATGATGCATACTGGTAATTTAGAGTACACAAGATGCACTGATCTACATGATAACCACATAACAGCCTGTAGCACAGCAGTTTACCTCATTGCTTTATTATAAAGCTGAAAACAGTTGCATTACACATCTATTTGTATAATATATATCCTTTCAATTGCATATAGTGATATTTATATCCCTGCTTTCTTCTAGCTGTGCGATTTGGACGTATCCCGAAGCGGGAGAAGCAGCGGCTGCTAGATGAAATGCAGAGTTACATGAACAGCCTTAATGAATCAGCATCTATGGACATCGGCTGTACAACACCCACCGAGACCCCCAGCAGCCCTGAGGATGGCCAATCAGAAGAGTCCATCGGCGTGATCTCGCAAGCGTATCGCAACATCTTCGTCAACGGCGAAAAGTTGCAAGTGAAAGTTGACGAAGACAACAACCTCAATAATAACAACAATGCATCTTCCTTCCGGCACAATCCCATGCAAGAGTCCGGCTACACCCAGTCTCACCCTCAGCCAAATATATCAGCCCAAGAACATTCAGTCCATTCCACAACCAACTGCCTCACACAATCCAGATGTCCGGTCGCCAACCAAAACAACAAACCCACATCTCAGGTTTTGGACAACAGTCACTATAACTTCCCACAGTCCTCAAGTCCCAGCCAGGGAACAACGCCAACTCAAAGCTATCCCACTAAACACAACAGCTATTCCACTCAGACGCAGTCTTGTCCTTGGAGATTGAGCCCTGGTGCTAAAGTTCTGGTAGGTTTTCATGATTTTTGTGTTGCTAAACCAAGTGTACTAATCATGTGCTGATAATCAATAAATCTATTATTACATTTCAAATCAAACGTTTTAGGCCTTAAAAAGTCTTAAATTCACTGAAAGAATGACTTGTAGGTCTTAAATCATTTTAAATTGGTCTTAATTTTCCGATGTCCATGTAAATTTATTTATATTTAGTGTATTATATTTTTTAAAGCTTGCCAATTAAAAAAAAAGAAAATCTGCATCATATTTGCACAAGCCTGCAGTGAACTAATTGTCTTTCTGTGTTTCTCCAGGCCTGTCCTCTGAACGCATGCCCCGTTTCCTCAGCCAGTCACTCCAGCCAGCAGGTCTGGGAGAGTTTCTCGCAGTGCTTCACTCCCGCTGTTAAAGAAGTGGTTGAATTTGCCAAGAGCATACCAGGGTTTCAGGCCCTGAGTCAACATGATCAGGTCATGCTGCTGAAGGCGGGAACCTTTCAGGTGAGAAACGACCCAGTCAGATCCCTTATGACCCAATTTTCTTAGCCTTGATTTATTTGATTGAAGGAACACTACACTTTTTTTTTTGAAAATAGGCTCATTATACAGGTCCCCTATAGTTGAACTCTTGAGTTTTACCATTTTTTTATCCATTCAGCTGATCTCCGGGTCTAACAGGAGCATGTTTAGCTTAGCTTAGCATAAATCATTAAATCAGATTAGACCATTAGCATCTCATTTTAAAATAATTGAAGAATTTCGATGATTTTGGTTTATATTGATGGACTCTAGTTGATTTTCAGTCACTGCATAATATTGTTGTTATGTCAGCAAAGTTCCTTGATTATTAAGCCATAATGCGAGTATAGTTCCTACAGCCATGTTAGCCTCGAAAATAACAACATTTAATTTTTCTGTCAGTCTTTGCACACTATGTAACTACTAAATAGTCACTCTTTAAAATTAAATAGGAAAATGTGTCATTAGCGAGATGCTAATGGTCTAATTCGATTCAATGATTTATGCTAAGCTAAGCTAAACGTGCTACAGCTTAATTTAGCATAAATCATTGGATCAGATTAAACCATTAGCATTAGTTTTAATAATTTTTGGTTATATTGATGAAAGCTAGCTGATTTTCAGGCACTGCATAATATCATTGCTCTAGCAGGAGTCATGGTACATCAGAAAAAGTTCTTTGATTATTACACCAGAATGGGAGTATAGTTCCTATAGCCATATTGACCTAGAAAATAGCAACATTTTGTGTCAGTCTTGGTATAGTATGTAACTACAAAACAGTCAAGCTTTAAATTATTGAAACTCTTTGGTTATTTTAAAGCGAGATGCTAATGGTCTAATCTGATTAAATGATTTATGCTAAGCTAAGCTAAACGTACTCCTGTCCGTCCCAGAGATGTGCTGAATGGATTCACAAATGGTAAATCTCAACTGTTTTACTTTAGGGAAGTTGAACAATTAGCATATTATTAGCAAAAGTGGAGTGTTCCTTTAAGAAGCGACAAATTGAGAACGTTTATCCCTGTTGAAAAATCTAGCATTGACGTTTACCAGCTTTGTAAAGTGACTAGTTGCACCAGTTCAGCTTTACATGACTATGCACGTCCACCAGCATAAACAGCACACAATTCGTGCTGGTTTGCGTGGAATTTTTCAATAGGGATGATCATAGATTTCTGTGAATTGAATGATTCATTTCAAAGAATCGGTTAAAAACAACAGAAGCTTCTTTATGTTTTTAGCCAGGCCGGATTATGTCTTGAAGGCTCAATCTTTTCCCTGAATCCATTTCTAGTGTACCCTCCAGAGAGAGAGAGAAAGAGCTTTAAATGGATGGGTTATAGGGGGCAAAACAAAATCTTGCGCAATATGCTTCATAAAAAAAAGTGTCTTTTTACATGTACTCTTCGAAATGCTTCATTTCAAAGTGCCCTTTGAGGTGTACAGTCTTGAACACTTCTGTTTGAAGCAACCCTCACTACAAAGTACCCTTTAGAGGGTGATTTATACCATTTGAAATGCAGCACTATTTGCATCATTTCAATGTACATCATTAAGCAACATAGAGTCATACTTTCAACAAAAATGTCTTAGTGCAGTTTTCTAGAAGCAAAAAAGTCTTTATTTTCTCTTGAAGAGCACTAAAATGAATGTAGTGGCTGACATATGATTGTGACTGTGCTTAGTTCGGTTCAGTTTTGTGAATTGGTTCCAATATCATTTAATCCAAAGGATTATTGCAAAGTGGTTTACATCAATAGGTGCCAGCATTCTGCTAAATATCTTCTTTTGTGTTTAACAGTGTTCAATAAAGTCACTTTCATCTTTTGAGTGAACTATCCCTTTAAAAGGAGACCTATTATGCAAAAATCACCTTTATAAGGGGTTTAAATACAGGGTGTGACTATAACCAGCTCTTAATGATAAAAATGCTCAAACATCATTTAATCCAATGGATCATTGCATAGTAGACCGCCGAATCTGATCAGTTTATTTAACATCATTTTTTGTCTTCATTGTAGGTTCTGATGGTGAGATTCTGCTCGTTGTTCAATGCTAAGGAACGCACTGTAACATTCCTAAATGGTCAAACGTACCCATTGTCATACCTGCGAGTGCTGGGCATGGGAAACCTCCTGGATGCCATGTTTGAGTTCAGTGAGAAGCTGGGCAGCATGGGTCTGGAGGCCGACGAGATGGCCCTCTTCATGGCTGTGGTGCTGGTTTCTGCAGGTACGTTCAGTTTCCACTGACTAAGGGAATCATCACATGCAAGTACATTAGGGTTGCAGGATATTGTTAAAAACTGACATTGCAATATTTTTTAATACAAATTTCAACAGATGATATGAACAGCTTTAATCGAAAACAAGTCATCATTTCAGATCGAATGGGATGATTTTGTAGCTACACACTCTAGAGACATCAGGGACTTATTTTACATCTTTACATCATAATAGGGTTAAGGAACACATTTACATTGCATTCATCAAAAGAGAAACAGTGTTCCTCACCAGTGATTTTACTCTGCTGCAGATCGCTCAGGTATATCAGACATGGGGGCCGTGGAGCAGCTCCAGGAGGATTTAATAGGAGCTCTTCGGGCTCTCATCACCCGCAGAAGGCCAGAAGACAGCTCGCTCTTCCCCAAACTCCTGCTGCGTCTCCCCGACCTGCGAACCCTCAACAACCAGCACTCCGAGAAGCTCCTCGCCTTTCACATCGACCCCTGAACAACACACAGACACAAAAACCAGGGTGCTTTTCTTGTACAAACAAAGCCATGCAGGATAATTCAGGAGGACTTTGACCAGCGCTTTGATGAAATGGACATTTTTTTCAGATTTGTGAAGAAACATGGAGCTGATGCTGGACATTTGGACTCATCTTTCAGACATTTGAAGAGATTTTCGGGACGTTATAAATATTGTTCTCACTCCAGATGCTATGCATTATTATTATTACTGTTCAACACATTGTCAGATACAGTTGAAGTCAAAGTTATTAGCCCTCCTGTGAATTTATTTTCCTTTTTCAAATATTTCCCAAATGATTTATAACAGATTCAGGAATTTTTCACAGTATTTCCTATATATTTTCTTCTAGACAAAGTCTTATTTTAGTTCAGCTACAATAAAAGCAACTTTTATCAATATCAATGTCAATATTATTAAGCAATATTAGTTTTGGGTTGTCTCCAGTAGAAACCACTGTTATACAATGACTTTAATTACCCTAACTTTACCCTAATTAACCTAGTTAAGCCTTTAAATGTCACTTTAAGCTGAATACTAGTACACTGAAAAATATCTAGTCCAATATTATGTGCTGTCATCATGGCAAAGATAAAAGAAATCAGTCATTAGAAATGAGTTATCTATTTTTTCTTTCCATTAAACAGAAATTGGGGAGTAAAATCTACAGGAGGGCTAATAATTCTGACTGTATACTTAGTCGTCAGCTATTCAACTGAATAATCTCATCGAGCACATTCTTATATCTCTTCGTGGACCTTCATGTATATTGTTTAACGCAGGCAGTCAAAGCCGTGGTTGTAAAAAAAACATGTATTATAATTGAAATGTATGATAGTTTCTTATAAGAGCATAGTACATATTCTGTGTGATATTAATATCATGACTGTTTAAACGAAGAACGGACTGCTTGTCTTGTATTTAAACTGTAATTTACAGCTGCTCTGCATGGATGTGTTTTATTCTGGGTTCAGAATTGGTATTTTGTTATCGGAAGACGGATGGACTTGGCCATTTCAACACACATTCATTTGTTTCACGTGCATCGAAATGTATATTTGGTAAATGTATGTATTATGTTGATCTTTTTTTTTCTCCATAGAGATATTGCAGATTATGATGATATTAAAAGATTACCTTTGAATATTTAGCAGAGTGTTTTTATTTGCAAATATATACTGCATCCACATCACGTTCCAGCACACATGGGCTGGTGCTGATGCTGCACAATGGTTTCCTAGCAACAGGCCGTGGCAGCAGCATGTGTGGAGCTGATGTATGTATGTGATCAATGCAGAGAGCTGCGCCGTCATTTAAATAATGGCTTCAGATGGGGAGGACAATCTGTGTCTGGTTTCATACATTTTATTCTTTTTAATTAACACAGTGAAGACTGAATCACCACACCGCCTCACCTACAGTTACAGTATAGTAATGTAGCAGATATAATCAGTGTAGAGCAACGCCTTCAGTCTATAATATTTATCAGAGAAATATTCTTTAAATGAATAATGAGGATGAGGGAATATTTATTCATTTTCTTTTCGGCTTAATCCCTTTATTAAACCGCCAACTTATCCAGCACATGGTTTATGCAGCAGATGCCCTTCCAGCTGCAACCCATCTCTGGGAAACATCCATACACACTCATTTACACACATACACTACGGACAATTTAGCCTACCCAATTCACCTATACCGTCTTTGGATTTCTTTGGACTGTGGCGGAAACAGGAGCACCCAGAGGAAACCCACGCAAACACAGGGAGAACATGCAAACTCCACACAGAAACGCCAACTGACCCAGCCGAGGCTCGAATCAGTGACCTTCTTGCTGTGAGGTGACAGCACTACCTACTGCGCCACTGCGTCGCGATGAGGGAATAGTAATCAAATAAACATGCCACTGATAAAACGAAATGGTAGGACCTCGTTGATTTAAATGAAGACAAAAAAAAAAAAAACACATACATATATTTATATATGTATATACACAGCGGCCACTTTATTAGGTACACCTTACTAGTACCTAAGCATAGATTCAACAAGGTACTGGAAATATTCCTCAGAGATTTTGCTCCATATTGACATGATAGCATCACGCAGTTGCTGCAGATTTGTCGGCTGCACATCCATGATGCGAATCTCCTGTTCCACCACAACCCAAAGGTGCTCTATTGGATTGAAATCTGCTGACTGTGGAGGCCATTTAAGTACAGTGAACTCATTGTCATGTTCAAGAAACCAGCCTGAGATGATTGGCGCTTTATGACATGATGCGTTATCCTGCTGGAAGTAGCCATCAGAAGATGGGTACACTGTGGTCATAAAGGGATGGACATGGTCAGCAACAATACTCAGGTAGGCTGTGGCGTTGACACGATGCTCAATTGGTACTAATGGACCCAAAGTGTAGCAAGAAAATATCCCTCACACCTTTACACCACCACCACCAGCCTGAACCGCTGATACAAGGCAGTATAGATCCATGCTTTCATGTTGTTGAAGCCAAATTCTGACCCGACCATCCGAATGTTGCAGCAGAAATGGAGACTCATCAGACCAGGCAACGTTTCTCCAATCTTCTATTGTCCAGTTTTGGTGAGCCTGTGTGAATTGTAGCCTCAGTTTCCTGTTTTTAGCTGACAGGAGTGGCACCCGGTGTGGTCTTCTGCTGCTGTAGCCCATCCGCCTCAAGGTTGGACGTGTTGTGTGTTCAGAGATGCTCTTTTGCAGACCTCGGTTGTAACGAGTGCTTATTTGAGTTACAGTTGCCTTTCTCTCAGCTGGAACCAGTTTGGCCATTCTCCTCTGACCTCTGGCAATGTGTAGCTGTAAACCTGTAACCATTGACTTTGACAGAAGGAAAAACAAATAGCCTATTATGGAAGTCAATGGTTACAGATTTCCAACATTTTTCAAAATATCTTCTTTAATGTTTAACAGAAGACACTCATAAAAGTTTTAAACATGTAAAGGGTGAGTGAGTACATGATGACAGAATGTTCATTTTTTTTGTGAACTGTCCCTTTAAATCTTTCTGATTTTTCAGTTTGAACAATGCATTGGGTAGCTGCAACAACAACAACAAAAGCATGAGAGTTTTAAATCAGATATTAGAATGCACCTGTTATTCATATATCCACAACTCTAGATTACATGAAAAAAACGGATGTTGAATATTTGGGGTTTATATGTATAGCACGTGCGCCCTCTTGAGGTTAGCAAGCCATATAACAGTTAAATGGAGTAACATTAAATAAATGAAGAGTGAACATAACAGAGACAGTTCACCTAAAATATGCTGTAGAAATAGAAATACTATATATGTGTGTGTGCGTGTGTGTAAACATTTTTCTTTAGTATATTTTGTATATGTACAGTATGTGTGTGCATTTCTATAAACATTCATTTATTCATTCATTTTACTTCGGCTTAGTTCCTTTGTTCATCAAGGGTCACCACAGTGGAATGAACCACCAACTTATCCAGCATATGTTTTACACAGCGGATGCCCTTCTAGCTGCAACCCAGCACTGGGAAACACCCATACACAGTCATTCACACTCATACACTACGGCCAATTTAGTTTATTCAATTCACCTAAAGCGCATGTGTTTGGACCGTGGGGGGGAAACCGGAGCACCCGGAGGAAACCCACGCCAACACGAGGAGAACATGCAAACTCCACACAGAAACACCAACTGACCCTGCTGGGACTCGAACCAGCAGCCTTCTTGCTGTGAGTGTGAGGTGACAATGCTAACCACTGAGCCACCATGTTGCCCCTTCTACATACATATATACATAAATATAGAAATTACACACACACACACACACACACACACACACATACATACATACATACATATACATGTATATATATATATATATATATATATATATATATATATATATATATATAATAAAAATGCAAACTTTTACCTGGCATGCGATTAATCTTTGCACTAGAAGTTATTACAAGGAAGGTTTTACTATGCTGAAAGAGAGCAGCGCCCTCTACTGACAACACTAACACATTACCGAGATTAAATACAAATTACAAAAACAACATATAAACTTATATACCTATCTATATATACTCAGATGTGTGATGTGCTTTCTATTCATGCAGCACATATAAATAAAGGCAGCACAGTGGCCTGCTGACATGGAGGATTCCAGACACTCTGAAAATAAACCTTTAAACCCTTTACATTCTTAATACAGCTGATTACCACCATTACAAAACCAGCCTTACAAAAGACATGATGATGTCACCAGTTCAGGAGATCCCTGTCACGTGACCTGCTGACAGACTAAACACACACACACACACACACAGTTAAGAGACATCAGAACAGGACACCAGTGTCGATGACGTCAACCTTTTATAAGCAAGTTTATGTTTACATGTAATTGATTTCATCCAATATTGCAATAGGATAATTGGGAAAACAACTGACCAATCTGCAAAAGAGTAAAATGCATAATAGAAAAAATAAATAGGATTGTTGGTATAAAAGGCACAGTTTTTTCATGTGCATTTTAAATTACACCGTAATGAATGGCATTGTGATGAAAATATCATTAACGTAAGAGTTAATGTTTTGGTGGATGATTACCAGGACCTTTTCCATCTAACTATTGATTTTATTTTAATAGCGTACAGAAACATAAAACTTTAATTTTGGCCAAAAAATAAATTAATTAAATACATTGCATTTATAAATGAAAACAACTATAGTCTTTTTTACCCTTACTTTAGCAAAACTTTTTATATTTTAATTCATTTATATTCTTTTCGGCTTAGGGCTTACTCACACTATGCTATCCGAACCGTGCCCAGGCTCGTTTCCCAGATCGTTTGAGAAGTGTGAGTGCTCTGAATCGGGCTCAGGCACGGTTCCCTTGGGCGGCCCTGGCCCGGTTGGAAGAGGTGGGCCTGAGTGTGGTTCACTTGGGCTCACTTGCAGTGTGAGTGCAAGCATGCCTGAGCCCGAAACTGAAAGCGAGACGTGGCTTTTATAGTTTCATATGGATTAATTAATCATTCGTACTGTTCAATGAACGCAATGAACATTGTACATTATTAAAGACGCAAATCCCTCACTGCACGACAGCTGCGCCTTCAGCAAACCTCCTAATTCCTGCAGCACGAGGACTTTATGATTGTTCATGAGCGTCAAAAGTGGCTGATCTGTTCTGCGAAAAATTTGACAGCGTGTTACTGCATATCAAACCACTTAAATGACTTAAATGATATAACTAAAGAAATCTTTAGACGGGAGGGGGGACAAGCGTCCTTTTAGACAACGGTACATAGTGTGAGTACACCCTTGTCCTTTTATTCATCAGGGGTCGCCACAGTGCAATGAACCGTCAACTATTCCAACATATGTTTTACAGAGCTGATGCCCTTCCAGCAGCAACTTAGTACTGGGAAACACCCATACACACTCATTCACACACACACACACACACACACACACATACATACATACATACATACATACACTACGGCCAATTTAGCTTCCCCTATAGCGCATGTGTTTGGACTGTGGGGGAAACCGGAGCACCTGGAGGAAACCCACGACAGCATGGGGAGAACATACAAACTCCCCACAGAAATGCCAAATGGTCCAGCCGGGACTCGAACCAGCGACCTTCTTGTTGTCAGGCCACAGTGCTAATCGCCGCCATTTTTTTTCTCTCTAAAATTGTTTCTAATTTCTCTCTGTATTAGGGAAATACTGACATTTTGAAAATACTTAATACTAGTATTTTCATATTATTTTTTCTGTCTATAGAGTTTCATTTAAGAAAATATTTTTTCATAGATTTTCATTTTTGTTATATATGTATATATTTAATGGATAATTTTACATATTTAAAAATATCAACATTTTTGAAACAAGCCCTTATTGTATCTCTACAGGTTGTTTTTTTTCTATTTTTATCCCGTTAACAATAATATTTGGAAAAAATATGATATTTTTGTAATTTTCCTTCTGTCAGATTTATGACTACATTTTAGCTTTTTCAAAAATACTAATTTTATTGTTTCTCCTAAAACAAACTTTTCTTTCTATTTTTAGTTAAGGGCGTCACGGTGGCTCAGTGGGTAGCACGATCGCCGAAAGGAAAATTAATGAATGTATTTTTAGTTAATATTTTATTTTACGATGTCTAAAATCTTTTACTTTCTTTTAAAGCTATAGTTTTTCAATTTTTATTTCTTTGCATATTTTTTTTTCTTTCAAAGTACGCTAGTCAATCCTTCAACAATCACTTTATAATAATAAAACCAAATTTTTAATAATAATAATATTTATAATAATAATAATTATTATTACAAAAAATATATATTATATTGGGGTGCCATGGTGGTATAAGTACTATATAGTGATAGAAGCAGAATGCAAATTACAGAGGGGGTTTGGAGAGGATTAGCCCCCCTAATTAACGCTTGGTCCACCCTGAAGAACATCAAAGCAAGATGTATACGGGGGTCAGCCCATTAATAGTAAGATATAGCTTTCTCTGATTTTTATATTAAATATAATAATTACAAAATGTATAACACAAATATACATTTGATATTGTCCCCCATAACGGTTCATACCATTGTAAATGCATAATTATGCCAATCAATGCTAGGAAAAATATCATTCAACAGCAATTCTAGAGCACCGAAAGACATCTTAAGTATTCACAAAACACGTTTCTTGTAAAATAGGTGTTTATATCCGCATGTAGCCTAAAAAAAATAAAAAATAAACATGATTTGTATAGTTTGACCTACAGTAACCTCTAAAATGTCACTATTTTATATCCCCATATCCCTTAAAACACTGAAAACGTATACATTTTAATAACAAATTAGATCTAATTTAAATACATTCATAAATTTGATTGACTGAAGCATGTATTACCAAACTACTACCGAAAAAGTTGACCCCCGATCGTCAATATATAATTCGCACACTAGATATAAGTAGGCCTACTCACTGTACCACAAACAAACAAACGATTCCAGCAGTTTGTTCTGAAATAATCGTCTCTGGTATCTTCCCCTTTCTCTTTCCAGCTCTGTAATCCTCCATTAGGTGTGTGTTTTTAATCTGCAGGAGTCTAAAAATAACGCACACTGCCGAGGGGAGCGCGTTTTAATGAATCTGATGTTTCCCGCTCAATCAATCCCATCATGCAGCGCGGCCCGAGACGCTGCTGGAAAGCGCTAAAGCCTGATGGGAACTAATGCGGATTAACCTGAATACACGCTATAAAGACTGAAGGAAAACACGACGGAGACACACACACACAACAAACACTCCGAGACAGGAATAAAACTGAGGTAAAACACACGCCATCGTCGACTGCGGGGGAAAAATAAACACAATGACACAGAAAAAGGTAAGAATATCAATTAGGCCTATCAATTAGCGTTACTTTAGTAGTTGAACTAAACTGACTATAGTAGCCTATATAGAGAATTGGCGAAATTGTAAATAAAACACAGACTATTATGTTGATTTACCTAGAAAAACAACTTGTAAATCAGTTCATGTTTTAGGGTTTATGTTTTTTGTATTTATTAACGAAATTTTCTTGTTATTTTCGAGTAAAAACTATGTTTCTACATCAAATAAATTGACTTTTTAATCTGTAAGCAACTTAATAACTCAGAATAAACTAAAGTATAACATGATATTGGTATTTAAAATAATGGTTTCAATCATATCTGACTGAACTGAATTCATTCATGTTTATTAAAACCTCAAAAGACTCACTTGCATATCTCTATAAGCAGATCATAAAGACTATCAAGAATTGTTCTTCATTATTAAATCTTTATTTATGTAAAATTATAAACAGTTATGAAGTGACTTAAACACATAGACTCTTCCAAAATGTCTTCTGTTCTGATTTTGCACAGGTCTGTTAATCTCTAAACTGGATTAAATCATATTAAGTCTATAGTATGATCTTAATGAAGATATTAATAAAACTCTTACACAAGCATTACATCTGTATCCTACTTAAACTATATATAAACAATTTAGTGTTTGCCATTAGAGTTTGCTAATATCAAAACTATGGAAGCTTGGTTTCACTATAGTATAAAAGTAAACAGGTAACTGTGACCTTTTGTTTCACAGTTCTTATGTTCTTTCGAACTATTATATTCATTCATTCATTTTCTTTTCGGCTTAGTTCCTTTATTAATCCGGGGTCGCCACAGCGGAATGAACCGCCAACTTATCCAGCACATGTTTTACACAGCGGATGCCCTTCCAGCCATCCATACACACTCACTCACACTCATACACTACGGACAATTTAGCCTACCCAATTCACCTGTATTGCATGTCTTTGGACTGTGGGGGAAACCGGAGCACCCGGAGGAAACCCACACGAATGCAGGGAGAACATGCAAACTCCACACAGAAACGCCAACTGACCCAACCGAGGCTCGAACTAGCGACCTTGCTGTAAGGCGACAGCACTACCAACTGCGCCACTGCGTCACCTCGAACTATAATATGTATATATTTTTTCAGAAATGTGACTTTGTAAAAATAACATTACATTTGTGAGATATAAACGCAGATGTAAAAACTGTTTTCCAGGATTTACTGACTTAAACTACACCTTTTCCTCGCAATTTCAAGGTTCTCTCTTAATTCTTAATTCTTTTTTTCTCATAATTATGTATTTTTTAAGTCATTTTTTATTCTGTGGTGGAATTTGGGTTCCAAACAAATATAGCCTAAATATCTAATCCTTTAGTTATTTAATAACTTATGTAACTTATAAAACTCAAACAATTTATATGCTTTGAGTTTGAAATATTAAAAATGTATATAAATATACATTTAAAGTAGTTGTATTTTGAGTTGGACATATATAAAAAATAGTTTTGCTATCAACAAAATGACTAAAATTTAAGCTAAAATACACAATAATAATAATAGTAGTAGTAATAATAAAAATTATAATAAACTTTCCCAATACTGGGTTGCAGCGGGAAGGGCATCCGCTGCATAAAACATATGTCATAATAGTTGGCAGTTCATTCCGCTGTGACGACCTCTGATAAATAAAGAACAAAGCCAAAGGAAAATGAATGAATGAATCAATAATAATAAACCTGAATATATAAAACCATGGAAAAAATAAAAGACCACAAAAAATTTTTTGAAAAAAATGTATAGTAATGTGTTTGAGTAAAATGTAATTTAATAAACTACTGATGACGTTTCTTTCAAATTGAAAATAAACCTTGTCATTTAGAGCTTTTTTTTGCATCAAAAGATTTTAGAAATCAGTATCTGGTAGATGTGGAACAAATAATTAGTAATTTTGATAAACTGCAATTTTCTAGGGCAAAAAAATTCTTTGAAATGTGGAGGAAATGTTCTCATACAATACATTTACAGGATAAAACAAATATTAATATTTTACTAATGATTGGCAAGCTGAATGCAAGCTAGCGATTTCAGTAAATCCAGACAAACTGAGAGTTTTCAAACTCACTTTGTTTTCCATCTCTTTACATGCGTTAATTACAGTAATATCTCAGTGATAATAATAAATAATAACACTCATTTATATTTAATGACCATAATATTTTCTAAATGTGTTTATGTTTCGCAGGTGGCTCCAGCAGATCAGGCTGTTGAAGGAAGCAAACCTCCAAGCTATGAGGAGGCAAACGCAGGTGAGTATTACAGCTAACAGTCAGTCAGCATTCTGGCAAATACATCACATTTATCCATTTAATTCAATTGAGTTATTTTTATTTCGGTTTTTACTGTAAATTTTATATATATATATATATATATATATGCATCACGGTGGCATAGTTGGCATTTCTGTGTGGAGTTTGCATGCTCTCCCTGTATTGGTGTGGGTTTTCTCCGGGTGCTCTGGTTTCCCCCACAGTCCAAAGACATGTGGTATAGGTGAAATGAATAAGCTAAATTGGCTGTAGTGTATGTGTGCGTTTAAAATGTATTAAAACTGTAATGTCTAGAAATGTGTTAAAAACCTTCTCTCATTCAAACATAAGAAAGTATATGAAAGAAGGAGAAAATACAAAAGAAATAAAATTGAACAGGACAGCTAGTAATTTTGTATGGATCTATGAGCCCTCAATATTAATATTATTTATATTTCATCTCTTCACAGGATGTCCTGGTTATTACTATGGCGACGGAGGGTTTACCTGGGACGATGCTTCTATTAGACGAATCTTCATACGAAAGGTAGAGCTGTAAATATTGAAGTGAAATATGAATGAAGTTGTTATTGAGTGAGAATGACTGTAAGAAATGTGTGTTTTATGTTGTGTACTGCAGGTTTATTCCATTCTGATGCTGCAGCTCTTCTCCACAGTTGCCGTTATCGCTCTCTTCACTTTCCAGTGAGTCTCTCCTTCACCATTTCATTGCCAAATCCTGCTCTTTTGTGCTATTTCTGTTATTTTTCATTGGGAAAGGACATTTGGAAATCTTTAAGACGCATTTACTTTAGAAGCAAAATAACTGAAGGCATTTTGTCTTTTGTGATGAAAGTTGATTAAAAACAAGTGTATTTCTACTTAGACCCTTTTCTTTCAGTACATTTTCTTTTTTTGAACTTATTTATTTTAAACATAAACTTGCATAAATTATATGATTTTATTTTACTAGAGAACAAGACTTGCTATTTTAATCGGCCTTCAAGTAAATGTAGCTTGATTTAAGAAAATATGCATACTATTTATAGAAAAAAATGGACTAAAATACTTGATACTTGAGTGTGTGTGTATATATATATATAATTTATTTTTATTTATTTATTATTATTTTTTTTTCAGAATCAGAATCAGAATCAGTTTTATTGCCAAGTGTGCTTCACACACACAAGGAATTTGTTTTGGCAACAGAAGCTTTCAGTGTACATAAGGTGACGAGTGACAACACAAAATTAAATACAAGAAAAGAAAAGGCAATAAACATTAAACAGAGATGCAGTTAGTCAAAAAGATCTGGATGTTGAATGTATGTACAGATATGTTGTAAATATACAGGTTATAAGGTGCTGTGTACAAGTGCGTATGAGAAAGTATTGCACGTTTATTGCACAGTAGGGGAATATTTAACTGTTCATGAGGTAGATGGCCTGAGGAAAGAAACTTTTCCTGTGTCTGGCTGTTTTTGTGCTTGGTGCTCTGTAGCGCCGACCAGACGGTAACAGTTCGAACAGGTAGTGTGCTGGGTGTGAGGCGTCCAGAGTGATTTTACGAGCCCTTTTACTCACTCTGGAAGAGTACAGTTCTTGAAGTGTGGGAAGGGTAGTGCCAGTGATTCGTTCAGCAGTCCGGACTATTCGCTGTAGTCTACGGAGGTCGGTTTTGGCAGCTGAGCTGAACCAGACGGTGATTGAAGTGCAGAGGATGGATTGGATGACAGCTGAGTAGAACTGTACGAGCAGCTCTTGTGGCAGGTTGAACTTTCTCAGCTGACGAAGGAAGTACAGTCTCTGCTGGGCTTTCTTTACAATGGAGTCTATGTGAATGTCCCACTTCAGATCCTGAGAGATGGTGGTGCCCAGGAACCTGAATGACTCTACTGCAGCCACAGTGCTGTTCATGATGGTGAGTGGGGGGAGTGCAGGGGGGTTTCTCCTAAAGTCCACTATCATCTCCACTGTTTTGAGCGTGTTCAGCTCCAGGTTGTTGTATCTGCACCATAAAGCCAGCCGCTCCACCTCCTGTCTGTATGCAGACTCGTCACCGTTCCGGATGAGGCCGATAACAGTAGTGTCATCCGCAAACTTCAAGAGCTTAATGGAGGGGTCTTTTGCAGTGCAGTCGTTTGTGTACAGGGAGAAGAGCAGTGGGGAGAGAACACATCCCTGGGGGGCACCAGTGCTGATGGTGCGGCTGTCGGATGTGATTTTGCCCATTCTGACTAGCTGTTGTCTATCTGTCAGAAAGCTGGTGATCCATTGACAGACAGAGCTAGGGACAGACAGCTGGGTCAGTTTGTTCTCGAGCAGTGATGGGACGATGGTGTTAAAGGCAGAACTGAAGTCCACAAACAGTATCCTTGCGTAGTTCCCTGGTTTGTCCAGATGTTCTAGGATATAATGCAGTCCCATGTTGACTGCATCATCCACAGACCGGTTTGCTCTATAGGCAAACTGCAGGGGGTCCAGCAAAGGTCCAGTGATGTCCTTCAGATAAGCTAGCACCAGTCTTTCGAATGACTTCATGGCCACAGATGTTAAGGCAACAGGTCTGTAGTCATTGAGTCCTGTGATCTTTGGTTTCTTTGGTATTGGGATGATGGTGGAGCATTTGAAGCAGGATGGAACTTTGCGCTGTTCCAGTGATCTGTTGAAGATCTGTGTGAAAATGGGAGCCAGTTGGTCCGCACAAGTTTTCAGACAGGCTGGTGAAACACCATCTGGACCTGGTGCTTTTCGTCTCCTCTGTTTACTGAAGATCTGACGCACATTATCTTCACTGATCTGAAGTGCCGGGGTGGAGAAGGAGATGGCTGGAGGTGTAGATGGCTGTTTAATGAGGATCTGATGCCCATTATCCTCACTGATCTGAAGTGCAGGGGGTGAGAGGGAGATGGCTGGAGGTGTTGATGGCTGTGTAGGGAGATGATCCGGGTGGGTGTGAGGTGTCTGGTCAGAGGTGTCAAATCTACAATAGAGATATTCAGCTCGTTTGCAAGATGGTTGTTGCAGTCGATACTGGAGGATGGCGTTTTATAATTTGTGATGTCTTTCAGGCCTTTCCATACTGATGCAGGGTCGTTGGCAGAAAACTGGTTTTGCAGCTTTTTGGCATAGCTTTTCTTGGCCACACCAATCTCCTTTGTCAGTGTGTTCCTGGCCTGATTGTATAAAATCCTGTCCCCGCTCCTGTAGGCATCCTCTTTTTCATGACGAAGCTGTCTAAGTTTTGGTGTAAACCATGGTTTATCATTGTTAAATGATAAGTAGGTCCTGGTAGGGATGCATAACTCCTCACAGAAACTGATGTATGATGTTACAGTCTCTGTGAGCTCGTCTAGGTTGGTGGCTGCAGCTTCAAAA
>CAIGQZ010031698.1:2017976-2030386 GCA_903798205.1 Danio tinwini | reverse complement strand
GTGTGTGTGTGTGTGTGTGTGTGTGTGTGTGTGTGTGTGTGTGTGTGAGTTGTTCAGTACCTGGCGAAGCCCACTCCTCTGCTGGTGCCGTTAGCGTCCCGCAGGATGCGTGTGGAGATCACCTGCCCGAAAGACTTCAGCATGGACTCCAGCTCCTGCTCGTCCATCGACACCGGCAGGTTGGAGATGTACAGGTTTGTGGGATCCTGCTCCTGTTGCTGGACACACACACACACACCGCTAGCTTAGTTCAAGAATGCCTTTAGGGTGGGGCTATCAGTAATTTATTGTGTGGCTATCAGTAATTTAGGGCGGGACAATCAGTAATGTAGGGCGGGGCTATCAGTAATTTAGGTGGGACTATCAGTCATTTAATGTGTGGCTATCAGTATTTTAGGGCGGGACAATCCGTAATGTAGGGCAGGGCTATCAGTAATTTAGGACGGGACAATCAGTAATGTAGGGCGGGGCTATCAGTAATTTAGGTGGGACTATTAGTCATTTAATGTGTGGCTATCAGTAATTTAGGGCAGAGCTATCAGTCATTTAGGGCGGGACAATCAGTAATGTAGGGTGGGGCTATCAGTAATTTAGGGTGGGACTATCAGACATTTAATGTGTGGCTATCAGTAATTTAGGGCGGGGCTATAAGTCATTTAGGGCGGCACAATCAGTAATGTAGGGCGGGACTAGCAGTAATTTAGGGTGGAACTATTAGACATTTAATGTGTGGCTATCTGTAATTTAGGGCGGGGCTATCAGTCATTTAGGGCGGGACAATCAGTAATTTAGGGTGGGACTTTCAGGTATTTAATGTGTGGCTATGGGTAATTTAGGGCGGGACAATCAGTAATGTAGGGCAGGGCTATCAGTAAATTAGGGTGGGACTTTCAGTCATTTAATGTGTGGCTATCAGTAATTTAGGGCAGGGCTATCAGTTCTTTAGGGTGGGGCTATCAGTACTTTAGGGAGGGGCTATTACTCTTTTAGGGTGGGGATATCAGAATTTTAGGGCGGGGCTATCAGCACTTTAGGGCAAAGCTATTAGTCCTTTAGGACAGGGCTATCAGCGCTTTAGGGACTGGAGATCACTCCTTTAGGGTGGGGCTAACGGTGATTTAGGGCAGGGTTATCAATACTTTAAGGAGGCACTATCAGTCCTTTAGGGCGGGGCTATCAGTACTTTAGGGAGGGACTATAGGGTCATTTAGGGTGGGGCTATCAGTACTTTAGGGAGGGGCTATCAGTCATTTAGGGTGGAGCTAACAGTAATTTAGGGCAGAAATATCAGTCATTTAGGGCGGGGTTATCAGTTAAGATGTGGCTATCAGTAATTTAGGGCGGGGCAATCAGTAATTTAGGGTGTGGCTCTCAGTGCTTTAGAGACTGGCAATCACTCCTTTAGGGTGGGGCTATTGGTAATTTAGGGCGGGGTTATCAATACTTTAGGGAAGTTCTATCAGTTCTTTAGGGCGGGGCTATCAGTACTTTATGGAGGGGCTATCAATCCTTCAGGGCGGGGCTAACAGTAATTTAGGGAGGGGTTATCCGTAATTTAAGATGTGGCTATTAGTGATTTAGAGCGAGGCTATCAGTCATTTAGGGTGGGCTATCAGTCCTTTAGGGCGTGGCTATCAGGGAGTGTCTTTTTCTGCTGCCTTTATCTATTTGTCAATCCTCTATCATTTTGTTAGCCACGCCCATTTTTCAACAATCCAATCAGTTTCCAAAGAACGAAACTATGCACCGCCCTACATTATTTCCTAATTTCAGGACCGTTTCAATTGAATGTACGTCACAACATGGGGGAAAAAGGACAATCTTTCATGGCGACATTAAAATGTAAGGAATACAACATGTTAGCAATCTCTACATTTCAGTCTATTCATTTGATTGTATGATCTAAATGATGATTTAAAGCTACTCAAAACTAAAGTCAAATCTGTAAACTTCAAGTTTGCCTCTCAGGACAGTATTAGTGTTTGTCTTCATAAACGTTTTGAAACCTAATTTTATAGTTAGATCTGCACATTTTAAAAGTCCCGTACGTCCAGGTCACATGTTTACATTTTTATTGCAGTGTTTATTATTGTAAAAAGCAAACAGTAAGTGGACGTACTAGTTTAGGTTCTGCTGTTGTACACTTTACCATCACAGTATCATGCAAATAATTCTTCCGAAAGATGCAATTATAATTAAATTCGGTAACACTTTAGATTAGGTAAAAACTCACACCATTAACTGCTAGCTTATTACCTGCCCATGATTAAGATTTTAACTGTTTATTAGCACTTATTTTACATCCCTAATCCTACCCAATGCCTAAGCCCAACTGCTAACCTTTAATAAGCAGCTAATGAGTAGTTTATTGAGCTAAAAGTCTTAGCTAATGATTTGTCAATAGCATAGACTGCACACAGGGCCGGCGCGTCCATAGAGGCGACCTAGGCGGCCGCCTAGAGCGGCATAATAATGAGGGCGGCAAACACGCCCCGCCGCCCAACCCAACGTACTGACTTTCATCCACAACATCAACAGAACACTTGCATAATAGGGGTCTGGCATAATAGTGAGGGCGGCAAACGCTCCCCGCCGCCCAACCCAACGTACTGACTCATCCGCAACATCAACCCCCCGTCCTCACTTTATGAACTTGTCAGGTTCGTTTTCACTTTTGGGTTGAGGGCGGCGTGCTAGTCCATTGCCTAGAGTGGCAGTTCGGCTTGCTCCGGCCCTGACTGCACATTAAAAAATTTAAGTGTGACCTTAAATTAGGACAAAGCCATAATCTGTTCAATAAATGACTGTTTATTAAAACAAGACAGTTTTATGAGTATTTCCCCCCTGCTGTACAGAAAACACAGAGCTGTGAGTTCAGATATCTTTTTAGCATATAGAGGTCTCCATTTGCTCTTTTAGTGTAAAGTTCATTGGTTCACTAAGGATGTATATCCTGCATTTCTCACTGCGTGTGTGAGTGCGTTTAAAGTGTGTTTGCGTATGATCCTCACACAGTGCCTGTGTGTCGGACAAAAGGGATTCTGGGAAACAAAGAAGATTGACTTCAAAAGACAAAAACAACAGATCGACTGATACTCACACAGCAGAGGAACAGCAAACAATGACACCAAACACGCCAGAGAAAAGACTCAGACCGCCAACACACACACACACACACACACACACCTAGGTGATCCAGTCAAATATGGGTCACCTAATCTTATCACTGGGAAATACAGAGAGTTTGTGAGTGTTTTGTGTGAATGGATGTGTTTTTGTATAGAAAAATCGCAAGCTCAGTAATACATTTAAATCGTGTTCCACACTACATGGAAGGTAAAAACCCATATTAGGGGCTCTTTAAAGGGTCATGGAACCCCCCGTCTCACCTCTAGTTCGAAAAAAGTCAGGAAAGTGGGTGTGTCCAGCTTTGTTTAGGTGGGAGTGGCGAAAGAGGCAAGCGTTTGCATAAAAAAGTGGAGTTTTTATTGAGGGCATAAAAAACAGCTGATGCAAATGCCTTGTTGATGCCAGAGGTCAGTGGAGAATGGTCAGACTGGTTCCAGCTGATAGAAAGGCAACAGTAACTCAAATAAGCACTCGTTACAACCGAGGTCTGCAGAAGAGCATCTCTGAACACACAACACGTCCAACCTTGAGGCGGATGGGCTACAGCAGCAGAAGACCACACCGGGTGCCACTCCTGTCAGCTAAGAACAGGAAACTGAGGCTACAATTCAAACAGGCTCACCAAAACTGGCCAATAGAAGATTGGAGAAACGTTGCCTGGTCTGATGAGTCTCCATTTCTGATGCCACATTCGGATGGTCGGGTCAGAATTTGGCATCATGATGAAAGCATGGATCCATCTTGCCTTGCATCAATGCTTGAGACTGGTGGTGGTGGTGTAATGGTGTGGGGGATATTTTCTTGGCACACTTTGGGCCCATTAGTACCAATTGAGCATGGTGTCAACACCACAGCCAACCTGAGTATTGTTGCTAAACATGTCCATCCCTTTATGACCACAGTGTCTTCATCTTCTGATGGCTACTTCCAGCAGGATAATGCATCATGTCATAAAGCACAAATCATCTCAGACTGGATTCTTGAACATGATAATGAGTTCACTGTACTCAAATGGCCTCCACTGTCAGCAGATCTCAATCCTATAGAGAAGTTTTGGGTTGTGGTGGAACAGGAGATTCGCATCATGGATGTGCGGCCGACAAATCTGCAGCAACTGCATGATGTTGTCATGTCAATATGGAGCAAAATCTCTGAGGAATATTTCCAGCGCCTTGTTGAATCTATGCCACGAAGGATTAAGGCAGTTCTGAAGGCAAAAGGGGGTCTAACCTGGTACTAGTAAGGTGTACCTAATAAAGTGACCGATGAGTGTACATCTCCTCATACTGATTTTAGCAACATAGTACATATACATACATACATATATACATATATATATATATATATATATATGTCTGTCAACAAAAATGTTTTAGGGTTCTGTGACCCTTTAATGATGTGTGAGATGAGACATCAGAGTATGTCCATCACTTTGCAAAAATGAAACACAAACCTATCTACAGTGCTGAGCATAAATAAGTTCATACCTCACAGATTTCACAAACACACGCCAAGGACATTGAGATTGTCAGAAATGTACACTCCGCCCTCTAGTGGATTTGTAACAACAATAACTGCAAGCATAAGATACATATTTCATTCTCAATGAAGCTAAGTGGTTGTGTTCATTCATTCATTTTCTTTTCGGCTTAGTCCCTTAATTAATCTGGGGTCACCACAAAGGAATGAACCGCCAACTTATCCAGCATATGTTTTACGCAGTGGATGCCCTTCCAGCTGCAACCCATCACTGGGAAACACCCATACACACTCATTCACACACATACACTACCAACAATTTACCTTACCCAATTCACCTGTACCACGTGTTTGGACTGTGGGGAAAACCAGAGCACCAGGAGGAAACCCAAACAAACACAGGGAGAACATGCAAACTCCACACAGAAATGCCAACTGACCCAGCTCGAACCAGCAACACTCTTTCTGTGAGAGGCGATTGTGCTACCCACTGCGCCACAGGTGGATGTGTATTTCTCTAATATGTTCTCTTACTTTGGCCATCTGAGCTTGAACCCCTGTGGACTTCAGTGCAGTCACGGCCTTCTGTGCTGCTGCAGGACTGTCGAAATCCACAAAGCCATAACCTAAACACACACACACACACACACACACACATGCGTAAATATATAAAACATGAATACTTTTAAACTCAAATAAACACAGTTGAATCTAAATTATTAGTCAAAAAATTAAATTATTTTCCAAATGATGTTGAACAGATTCAGGAATTTTTCACAGTATTTCCTATAATATTTTTTTCTTCTGGAGAAAGTCTTGTTTGTTTTATTGTTTTAAACCCATTTTAAGGTCAATATTATTAGCCCCCTTAAGCAATATTTGTTTTGGATTGTCTCCAGAACAAACCACTGTTATACAATGACTTGCCTAATTACCCTAACTTTACCCTTATTAAGGGGTTTTCAGACTTGTAGAACACCCAAAATTTTTGATGACCTTAATCCGACTAAAGTCATAACTGAACTGAACAGAAAGGAATTAAGAGGTGGAGTATGCAGATATTAGTGGCATTATTAAAGTAAAATAAACACCGCAATCAAACTATTACCGTCATGTAGGACTTTTCGCTGTATTTTGCGACAAGATGCACACACACAGTTGCCAGATTAGGCGGTTTTGAATTCCATTGTGCGAGCAAAAAAAAAATGACGTAGGCCCCCTACTTTTCTGCTTTCTCACAACCGTCAACACCCCCCCCCCCCAACACCACCCCCCGCCCCCGCCCAACCACACTTTTTGGTTTTCCTACAGAGGATTGGGCGGTTGTTTGTTGGTTCTGCAGATTTTGTTTTTTGGGGTAATATCAGTCATCTACATCAGGCAACACTGATCACGAAATGCGGAAGTTTTTTTCTTTCTATTCGGCGTGCGCTATCAAATCCCATTAAAACATCTTCCACCATTCCTTATTAAATATTCACGTCTAATACCCCAGTTTGTCATGGGGGCATGAATAAAATGTTCATAAAGATGAAACACCCGAAATTAAGGCGATGCAGTGGTGCAGTAAGTAGTGCTGTCGCCTCACAGCAAGAACGTTGCTGGGTCGCAGGTTCTAACCTTGGCAGGGCTGGGTCAGTTGGCGTTTCTGTGTGGAGTTTGCATGTTCTCCCTGTGTTCATGTGGGTTTCCTCCGGTTTCTCCCACAGTCCAAAGACATGTGGTACAGGCTTTGGGTAGGCTAAATTGTCTGTAGTGAATGAGTGTGTGGATGTTTCCCAGAGATAGGTTACGGCTGGAAGGGCATCCGCTGGATAAGTTGGCGGTTCATTCTGCTGTGGCGACCCCAGATTAATAAAGGGACTTAACTGACAAGAGAATGAATGAATGACACCCGAAATTACCTGAGACTCTGCAGGAAATGTGGATATCCTGCTGATGCAACATTCAAAAAGCACTTCCCGTGACACCTTATTTATATTAATGTCTTATTATCGTCAGATTAAGGCGAATAACTATTACTGATGTCCATGTAAAGGTAGTCTGTATGTCATCATGTCTTCAAAGTAAGTGAAAGATCCAGAAGGGCGTCCTGCTGATTTGATTCAGAAGGGCACTTTTTTTGTCAGACAGCTCACCATTTTGACTTTTATTCACCGTCATTCATTTAAAAAAGCAGCCGCTTCATTTTTTTGCAGATGTTTTACTGGAACGTATAAACTCTACAGGTGCCTTATAGTTAGATGTGGAGCTAACGTTATTCAGATTCACTCTAGTGAACGCATAAAAAACGTCATCACAATTTACACGAGTGCACGCCTCAAATTCTCACGCCCCCCTTAACAGGTGCCCACAGTTAAAAACCCCTGCCCAAATTAACCTAGTTAACCCCTTAAATGTCACTTTAAGCTGAATACTAGTGTCTTGAAGAATATCTGGAGAAATATTATGTGCTGTCATCATGACAAAAATAAAAATAAATCAGTTATTAGAAATGAGTTATTAAATCTATTATGTTTAGAAATGTGTTGAAGAAATCTGCTCTCTGCTAAACAGAAATTGGGAAATAAAACATACAGGGGGGGCTAATAATTCTGACTTCAACTGTAGTCTATGTCTTTGTAAATGAAACCTCTGTGAACATGTTGATCTCATAGACTGTAAAAGATATGGACGTAGTATCCGTGACGTCACCCATAGGTTTTTGAAGAACCCAAAAGAAGCTACCAGTAGGCGTGGCCAACCGTCGCCATTTTGTTACCGTGTCATCGCACCAACCGGGGCATACCATACAAGGGCAAAGAGGCGGAGCTACAGACGCATGAGAAACACTTAATACTTTATAACCTGCGACTTGTTTGTGTTTTGATCACATGTGCTTGGTTGTATACTATATCAATAAAGTGTTTAGACTTTTAAAAACACTGTTTCATAAGCAACGTCATAAGCACAATGCTTAGTGGCTTAATGTATTACACATTGAGCTATTATAAGCATCGTTCTTATGACGTTTTTCAACAGGAGGAAAGTGTGAATTACTTCCAAACACTTCAGATATAGTCTGTGTTAGTAAATGCAGGGCTATTGATGAAATCCAGGCAGAACACTGTATGACAATGCTTCAGACGACTGTTTTAGAGCCTACAGCTAATCGATCTGTCAGATTCTGGAGTGCATTACAGGTCTAAAGAACATTATAGATGATAAATGATCTTAAATAAAACAAATACATTTATAGAGATGGTGTATAAGTATATAATTTCACTCACCTGGGAAACGGAGGCCATGTGAATGGTTTGTGAGCACTATTAAGTGCACACAGCATGCCAAATCATCTGATAATTGCAGGAAATAATTCCAAAAGGCATCTGACTGTGTAAAGCCACATAAAACAACACAAAAATACGATGAATATGCCGAGATCAGCGGCTAATCAGCTGAGGTGACATGACGGCGACCAGAGAGAGCTAGCTGTCACTCAAGTGGCCACGCCCTTAATTATGCAAAAATAATATAACCTTATATAAAGGAAATGGATGAGTTATAAACAAATTCACCCCCTCACAGTTGTCATGAAGGGTATTATTAGCTATATACACCAAAATCGTTCTTTGTACCAGGCTGTAAACACCTGATTTTCTGCTGTAAAGTTGGCCATTTTAACAGTGACTCAATAGAATTTTGCTTCATATGGAGCCAGGACTAGTGGAATTTCGATGAATTGCAGTTTCAGTTACTTCCGTATGGGCTTCCCGAGGGAGAGCGGGAGGTTGCCGCTTGGTTGATCTGCAATTTTCTGCTCTCCTTTGCATTGCATTGCTCCAGAACTCACCTTTGCATTTGTTGGTAGTTTTATCCAGAATGGCCTTGGTGGACACAATCTTTCCATACCTGTAGAACACAAAAAACTCAGTCAGCGCCACATACACTCTGAAACGGAGGTAGACGGTGATGACTGTTGTAAAAGTGATGATAGTGATGGCACTATTATGTCTTTCTTTTCTTTTTCAGTCCTTTAAAATCTGTCTATAATCGTTTTTACTTTTTGTTTTGGGCAGCGTGGTGGCTCAGTGGTTAGCACTGTGGCCTCACAGCAAGAAGGTCACTGGTTCAAATCCCGGCTGGGTCAGTTGGCATTTCTAAGTTTGCATGTTCTCCCAGTGTTGGTGTGGGTTACCTCCGGGTGCTCCGGTTTCCCCCACAACCCAAACACATGTGCTATAGGGGAACTGATGAACTAAATTGGCCATAGTGTATGAGTGTGTATGGGTGTTTCCCAGTACTGGGTTGCAGCTGGAAGGGTATCCGCTGTGTAAAACATAAGCTGGAATAGTTGGTGGTTCATTCCGCTGTGGCGACCTCTAAAATAGAAACTAAAGTAAAATTATTGGCTTTATTCACTAAGAAAATTATTAAAATATTATCAAAAGGGGAGGAGTACTCATTTATGCGGAGCGTTGTGTGTTTATTAGTTATCTCTATATGTTTTATTACAGCTCTTTAATTATATTCTTAAACCCGTCTGTAATCATTTATTGTATATTGTGAAGTCACTGGGGTTTGGCAGCCAGCATGTTTTTGGCACAAGAGTACAGCAAGTGTCAGAACTTACACAAGACTAGCAGTTAATCCAACATGACTCACTTCAACAGCATTTACTCATGTAAACACACACACACATACACACACACACACACACACACACACACACACACACACACACACACACACATTCCTGTATGTAGCACACACACAAAACACACTCAAACTCAGATACGCATACATGCATGCACACACACACCTTGCTGTCCGCAGCACACACACACACACACTCACACACAAACACTTCTGTCTGCAGGTTGGTATTTGCTGTTACGTTGGCATGTGTAAGTAGTGTTTGGTCCAGTTGGCACAGGTGGCACGCACACACACGCACACTTTATCTAACTACGTAAATGAAGCAGAACTTTCTCTGGACGACAACAAGCGTCTTCAACACTGTTTGGCTGCTACAGCAACAAGCTCATGTGTCACAGACTGACAACAACCCCACACACACACAAACACACACACACACACACACACAATATGATCACATATTACACCTCTCTCACATACTGCACAATATATTGTACAACATAATACCCACCACTAAATATTACAAATAATACTGTACATGTACAAACATTCAGTATATTTCTGCAACAATACAAATAATGAACAATAACAATTGAACGTAAATATTATTTCCTAATGGGATATTATTGTTTCTTAATTAATATTTCTTATTATTAATATTTCTAATAATTATTTTGTAACACTTTATTTTGATGGTTCATTTGAGTGTTAGTAGACTGTCTGCTTAATATCTACTGATACTGCTTCAGCAGACATATACCTGACTATAAGAAACTTTGCAAGTACATGTCAACTTACACTAACCCTAACCTCAACCCTAACAGTCTACTTATAATCTAATGAGAATTAATTGGCACGTAGATGTAATGTAGCTTAAATTCAACAAACAGAGCTTTAAAAAAAAGTGTGATCATATTGACTTTAAAATTGTATTAAAAATGAAAAAAAGCCTTTATTTCAGCCAAACTAAAGGAAGACTTTCTGTGAAAAATGTCCTTGCTCTGTTGGGAGGGAAATAAATACTAATAATAATAATAACATAAACAAATAATATTAATAATAATAATAATAATAATAATAATAAACAAATAATAATAATAATAATAATAATAAACAAATAATTATATTAATAATAAACAATTAATAATAAAGAAATAATAATAATAAACAAATAATAACAATACACAAATAATATTAATGAACAAATAATAATAAATAAAAATAATAATAATAAACAAATAATAAAAATAAAAATTAATAAACAAATAATAATTAAATAAATAATAATTAAATAAACAATAATAATAATACATAAATAATAATAATAATGATAATAATAATAATAATAATAAATAAATGAATAATAATAATAATAATAATAATAATAATAATTAATAATAATAATAATAAATATATGAATAATAATAATAAAAATAATAAATAATAAATAAACAATAATAAATAAATAACAGTATTAATAATATACAAATAATAATAATAATAATAATAATAATAAATAATAATTAACAAATAGTATTAATTAAATAAACAATAATAATACATAAATAATAATAATAATCATAAATTAAAAATAATAATAATAATAATACATAAATAATAATAAATAAATAATAGTATTAATAATATACAAATAATAATAATAAAAAAAATAATAAATAATAAATAAATAATAATAATTAAATAATAATAAATAAATAAATAATAATATTATTAATAAAGAAAATAATAATAATAATACATAAATAATAATATTAATAATAAACAAATAATAAGTATAATAATAATTAGATAATAATATTAACAATCAAAACATTACATAATAATAATAAATAAATAATAATACAATTAATAATAATAATAATAATAAATCAAAATAACAATAACAAATAAATCTGAATAATAATAATTACATATATAAATACTAATGATACATAGATAATAATAATAATAAATAAATAATTAATTAAAAATATGGTCTTTAACCTGAATATACAGAAATTATTTTATTTTATTATTTTATACAATATTATATATATTTTTTGTTTATTATTTTAAAAAAAAGTTTAATTATTCCAAATTGGACTCCAGTGTAATCTGGGAAGTGTAGTTTATAAACCAGTTTATTTATGCATAAAATAAATTCACTCATTAAGCACAATCTGCAAACGAAAAAAAACATATTGAGTACTATCTGTGAAAATACAAAGTGTTAACTGCAGGATTATGAAACAGGCGACTGTCATCTGAAAGTTTCCATAGCCTAAATATGGCAGCGCTGATGTTTGTGGAAAATCGGCATTAGATGTGCAGGTTTTTCTCTCTGAAGTGTTTGAGTTTTTGTTTTGTTTTCTTTCGCAGATTCGGCATGTCAGCAGCTCTCTGTCCCACATCTGAACTGAACTGAAGAATGTGTCTGTTTAAACATTAATGACAGCCTCCAAACAAGAGCCGTCCTGACTTGCAGAAGACAAACCAGTTCTCGGCCTTCACAAATCTCACAATTTAACCCATTTACTGATTTACTTACCCAGTAATCAAAGCCCAAACACTCATGTTCAGCAGGATTAGCTTTGACTTAGCAAAGTTAAAGGGATAGTTCCCACAAAAATCATAATATATCATATCAAATAGATCATTAAAGAAGATTTTTAACTGAACTTGTGGTGCTTCTTATAATGGCAGTGAATGATTAGATTAAAAATAAATGCATTCAAACAACGCAAGCTTGTTGTGGATACGTACCCTTGTCTACATTTCTGGAGAGCATGAAATATGTACAAGAAATGTAGAAATGTGTTGAAGAAATCTTCTCCGTTAAACAGAAATTGGGGGGATATGCACAGGAGGGCTAATAATTCTGACTTCAACCCCCACACTGAATTTAATCTCGATTACAGACCACATAAATTCTCTCATTTCTTCATCACAAGTCATCCCAGGTCAAGAAACTGAAGCATTTCCTTTCTGCCGCTCCTGTTTGATTAATGTCTCCTGAATTCACCCTCATGTTTCCTCTTTTAAACCGCAACTGGCTCCAGTTCAAACCTCGGAGCCGACTGTCGTTTGCGCAACAAAACACATTGTGATGAAGAGATCTGGAGACTGTACACACATTATCAAGCAGACAGACTCACTGCGCTTCT
>CAIGQZ010031698.1:1976910-1991063 GCA_903798205.1 Danio tinwini | reverse complement strand
AACAAGATATTGTGAAGAATGTTGGGGGAAAAGCAGCCAATGACATCTAAATATACTGTGATAATATCTTTAATATACTGTGAAGGTTGTTTTTTTCTCTTCAGCATTCTTCAGAATATCTTCTTTAGTGTTCAACAGAAGAAAGAAACTCAAGCAGGTTTGGAACAAGTGGAGGATGAGAAAATGATGACAGGATTTAAATTTTTGGGTGAACTGTCCCTTTAAAAGCCTATTAGATAATCAAAATGCGTCAAAAGGATAAAACACAATTAGCTGTAGTCAGAAAACAAGTGTCTTAATTCGCATATTTGCACTAAATCTCTGTATTTTATGTCCCTTGTAGGCTACTTATGTCTTTCTTTTCTTTTTCATTTCTTTAAAACCTGTTTATTTTAATCTGTTTTTAATCATTTTTATTCTTTGCTGTTTTTATTTTCTTATATTTGTTCTTTTAAGGCAATGCAGTGGAGCAGTAGGTAGTGCTGTCACCTCACAGCAAGAAGGTCGCTGGTTCGAGCCTCGGCTCAGTTGGCGTTTCTGTGTGGAGTTTGCATGTTCTCGCCGTGTTCACGTGGGTTTCCTTCGGGTGCTCTGGTTTCCCCCACAGTCCAAACACATGCGGTACAGGTAAATTAGGTAGGCTAAATTGTCCGTAGTGTATGAGTGTGGATGAGTGTGTATGGGTGTTTCCCAGAGATGGGTTGCAGCTGGAAGGGCATCCGCTGCGTAAAACATGTGCTGGATAAGTTGGCGGTTCATTCCGCTGTGGCGACCCCAGATTAATAAAGGGACAGAGCCGAAAAGAAAATGAATAAATGAATGAATGTTTCTTTTATTTTGTTGACGTTAAGCAGTTTGAATTACCGATGTCTATAAAATGTATATACATAAAGTTGCATTGCCTATTTTATTTAGCAGAGCGTCCAAAACTCTGCCACTGTATGAATAAATATGAGTATAAATATGAATGAACAAATGAGATGTGATTAATAAAGTTCTGCACATTATATATACAGTTGGTCAGAATTATTAGCCCCCCTGTTTATTTTTTCCCCCAATTTCTGTTTAACGGAGAGCAGATTTGTTCAACACATTTTTAATAGTTTTAATAACTCATCTCTAATAACTGATTTATTTTATCTTTGCCATGATGACAGTAAATAATATTTGACTAGATATTTTTCAAGACACTTCTATACAGCTTAAAGTGAGATTTAAAGGCTTAACTAGGGTAATTAGGTTAACTAGGCAGGTTAGGGTAATTAGGCAAGTCATTGTATAATGATGGTTTGTTCTGTAGACTATGAAAAAATAAATAGCTTAAAGGGACTAATAATATTAACCTTAAAATGGTGTTTAAAAAATTAAAAACTGCTTTTATTCTTGCCGAAATAAAACAAATAAGACTTTCTCCAGAAGAAAAAACATTATCAGACATACTGTGAAAATGTCCTTGCTCTGTTAAACATCATTTGAGAAACATTTAAAAAATATAAATAATAAAAAAGGGGATAATAATTCTGACTTCAACTGTATATCTTGTCATGACTTTAATATTGTTTGGTGTTTTTGGTAACAATGTGCGTGTGCAGCTGGACACTGTTGCGAGGGTTTTCCTCCAGTAAGTGGCTTCAGAACTGGATTCAGGAGCAGAACGATTTGCTTGTTAAAATGAGCAGAGGGCGACATCTTCAGTTCAGCACTGAAAATCCTCATTAAATCCAAACTAAAGGCTGTTTCTGCTGTGAACGTTTGTTTAAAACCCACCAAAAAGCCTAATTTCAGAAACAGTCTACGCTACAGTCAATATTTTCATTTTACAACTATTTGTAAAATAGTTCATTTTTAAAAGCGTTTCACTTCTTTTTCTTGCTTTATCCATCAAAATAATTATCGCACTATTTTTAATTAATTATGGACTTTCTTTTAGACTGAGAATATACTAATGAAAGTTTATGAAGGGGTGTATTCTACTGCTTGTTTCTAGGCACAACACTGGACTGAAAGCTATGCACTGCATGCTACTGTAGGCTATATGTGATTTATTAAACCAAGGGCTCTACATATCAAAGTCTCAGCTTTTCTGTAAATGTGTACATTCATTTGAGTATGTATATATATTATTTAGTTCTAATTTTCCAAATAGGGCGGCACGGTGGCTCAGTGGTTAGCACTGTGGCCTCACAGTAAGAATGTCGCTGGTTCAAGCCCCGGCTGGGCCAGTTGGCGTTTCTGTGTGGAGTTTGCATGTTCTCCTTGTGTTGGCGTGGGTTTCCTCCGGGTGCTCTGGTTTCCCCCACAGCCCAAACACATGCAGGGGAATTGAATAACTAAATTGTCCGTAGTGTATGAATGTTTCCCAGTACTGGGTTGCAGCTGGAAGGGCATCCGCAGTGCTAAACATGCTGATAAGTTGGCGGTTTATTCCGCTGTGGTGACCCCTGATGAATGAGAAAAATGAAGAAAAATTAACGAATATATATTATTCCATTAACATCTACCCCTACCAAAACCGTGAACTTACCTCTCCAGGTATTGTAAAAATATGAATTATTGTTGTAGTGTCAGAAAAATGATGCTATATTTATGAGTATTCACAGCTGTATCCCTTGTATATCCATTCAGAAGAATTTTCCTGTATTGAAATCAGATCAAATGTCCAGCAGAATCAGGCGGTTTATGAGTCGGAGAACTCCGAAACCAAATAGTATTTTAATGTGGGGAGGGAAAAAATATGTGGTTTCTGAGCAAAACCGGAAGTGCTTTTTTCTCTGGAGACACACATCAAACCTCACCTTATCTGACCTGAAAACAGCATCTTCAGCAAATAGCAAGATCAGATATTCTGGATCAAACGTAGTTTAAGAAGGACGGGAGTCTTGTGTTTTGATGTCGTGGATTTAAACAGTTTGCATCGTTAGCGAAACAAGATCTACTGTAAATACTACAATATTTGTTTCTTGACATTACTTACACATTAAAGAGAAGAATAAAAGAAATATAAAGAATAGACCAGAAATATAAAGTTTTAATTCTCATTCTAAATTTCACGTAGAAGCCATAATTATAACAATAACACCGTCATTAGCACTGGAATTAGCCGACTTTTAGAGCGGCTGATTATTGAGGACAATCCAAACCCATCAGAATCTGTTCAAAATATAGTCAGAATTATTAATACCTGACAAAAGTCTCGTCGCCTATTCAAGTTTTAGGAACAACAAATAATAACTGGACTTATAGTTGATCATTTGGTGTCAAAAGTGGCATTTTATGGCAAAGGCCTCTAGGTGTTACGCTTATTTGAGCACAATAAAATATGATCATGCCTTGATTATTAATGATTTCATTAGGACAGTAAGGCCTGAAATAATGTCCAGAAATAATGTCCAGTATAGAATATAAAGTCATGCTGCAGTGGAAACAGAATGAATATTGTGTCTGACTCCATCATGAGCTTGGAGGACTACATCCATACATCTCTGAATGACTCAAATCTCTTATTAATAAAGTCATCTGGAATGGCAAAGAAAGCGTTCCTGCAGGACTCCCAGAGTTCATCAAGAGTCTTTGGATTCATCTTCAATGCCCCCCTCCTTCATCTTACGCCAGACATGCTCAATAATGTTCATTTCTGGTAACTGGGCTGGCCAATCCTATAGCACCTTGACCTTCTCTTTGACCTTCTCACCTTGAATTTGCCCTCTCCATTCTGCTCATTCCGCTGTGGTGACCCCTGATCGATAAAGGGACTGAGCCAAAGGAAAATAAATGAATGAATGTCAAAACTTGTTGGTCATTGTTGAGCAAGATGTTAATGGTCTAATCCGATTCAATGATCTATGCTAAGCTAAGCTATAATGCTCCCGCATGCCTCGGCTGAATGGATTCAAAAACCATGGTTTGGCAGCAAAGTTTATTATGCTGGAATGGGAGTTTAGCTTCATATCAGCCTAGAAAATAACTAATAATGTGGAAACTCGGCCAACACGGTGGCTTAGTGGTTAGCACTGTCGCCTCACAGCAAGAAGGTCGCTGGTTTGAGTCCTGGCTGGGACAGTAGGCATTTCTACAGGTATCTGCAGTTTGCATGTTCTCCACGTGTTGGCGTGGGTTTCCTCCGGGTGCTCCGGTTTCCCACACAATCCAAACACATGCGCTATAGGGGAATTGATCAACTAAATTGGCCGTATATGAGTGTATGTGTGTGCTGGGTGTTTCCCAGTACTGGGTTGCAGCTGAAAGGGCATCCGCTACGCAGGGCCGGAGCAAGCCGAACTGCCGCTCTAGGCAATGGACTAGCACGCTGCCCTCAAGCCGAAAGTGAAAACGAACCTGACCAGTTCATAAAGTGAGGACAGGGGGTTGATGTTGCGGATGAGTCAGTACGTTGGGTTGGGCGGCGGGGAGCGTTTGCCGCCATCACTATTATGCCAGACCCCTATTATGCAAGTGTTCTCTTGATGTTGTGGATGAAAGTCAGTACGTTGGGTTCGGAGGCGGGGCGCGTTTGCCGCCCTCATTATTATGCCGCTCTAGGCGGCCGCCTAGGTCGCCTCTATGGACGCGCCGGCCCTGCGGCTACGTAAAACATATGCTGGATAAGTTGGTGGTTCATTCCACTGTGGTGACCCCTGATCATTTAAAGGGACTAAACCGAAGGAAAATGAATGAATGAATGCATGTTAATTGTTTTTCTGTTCATTCTCTCACAACCACCACCGAAAGCCACGTGTGCTGAACTCCTCTCTCTCTCCACACCGATTCGCCCACTTTATTTTGTACATTTGACCAAAAAACAAAACGTTTAGCTCTGTAAAGAGATTCATACATAGGCACAATTTTATTGTTGTCTATAAAACTAATCTCAAGCAGTTAAGCAGAAGCCTTTAGATCAAAACGCTTTTAAAGATCATGAGAAACATTGTCAGTCGAGTGCGTCCAAATCTACAACACCGACATTCTCACTTAAAAAATCGGTTTGTGTAAAAGTCGGTAATAAGCGTAAGTAATATTGCAATGGTTCGGATCTGTGCACGAGAAAAGCCATCATCCTTATAAATAATCATGAACGTACAACGGGAGTAGTAAAACTGGCACGAACTGTAAAATCGATAACATCCGCTTGATATTGTGGAAAGTTTTGAAGCAAACAAACATCGGTTCCGTGTCAAAGTTGCCCTCGAAACTGCCGGAACAACATTTTTTTCTCTATACATCTCATACAAAAATAAAAAAATGTAATTTGTTCCCATCTCATCTTTTTTTTCGTCTTTTTTTTTTTGACTCTATATTGCACAGAGGTAGTGGCTATTAGGGTAAAAAGGAGGTGAACTAAAAATCAACAAAATCAAACCACGAAAAATAAGGGGAAAAAAGCATATTTCTTTTTGTTGTCGTAGAAAATGTATCGTTTGCTGTCTTGCGATGTTTTTTGTGATCAGAGGAATTGTAAAAGAACAAAATATAATACTGCAATCACATACAAAAGTAGTCCATTTTTGTACATTTTATACAGTGTTAACACTTGATCGATTTTCTTCATGTTTTCTTTTCGTTAAAAAGGCAAACGGTATATCATGTGTGTGTGTGTGTGTGTGTGTGTGTGTTTGTGTGTGCGTGTGTGAGTGTGTGTGTGTGTTTGTGTGTGTGTGTTTAAGCCAGCGGGTCCACCAGTGGTTCTTCATCTCCTCGTGACAGCAGCTCTTTCTTCTCGTCTGTGCTGGCCAGAGAGTTTCGGCTGTTGTGAGCGCCCATGTACAGCGTCGCATACACTGGATTTGTGAAGTTGGTCGGCTGAAAGAGAAACACATTTATAGACATTACACCAGATTTGTAGCTATACAGAGTAAATATTCATTCATTTTCCTTCGACTTCCACAGCGGAATGAACTCGCTCCTGCTAAACCATGGTTTGGCAGCAAAGTTCCTTCCCACATAGCAAACGGACTTGGCCCAAATGTGGCCTATAACATTGTTTATGGCTCAGTTTTTGGGGTTTCTGGTTAAAGTATAAACTTATAGCTGAGCATTGGTATCAATAATAAACCTGTTTTGGCCTAGTTCAGGGCCAGTTAAGGGTGATAAATTGCATGAGATTCAGGCCGTTATGGCCCATGTGTGGCCCTTGACTTTAATCCAGTTATGGGCCACTTCAGGGTCACCATTCTTTGCGGTACTTGGGTCAAGGGAAAAGTTATTGTGTGGCCCGGAGCTAAGCCAGAAAACATTTGCTATATGGTTTGATTATTCCCAGGTAGCAAAAAAATCCTGGCCCAGATTTGGCATAAAGCTGGCACAGGAGGCATTCATCTGGCAATGGCATACAGCATGTGGGCCAAACATGGCCCGGGTTTGGCAGAGGTGGCACTGTCTTTAAAGAGGCACACAAGACTTGGGCCAGATATCAAATGTAGTATTTGGCCCAGATGTAAAACATTTATAAGTTTGGCCTATCTTGACCCACTTTTAAAATACATATGAATTATTTTTGACTAAAGAAAAGATTCTTCTAAAAGTGCAGCCATAAAGTGAAATGCTTCATGAGTTTATCAAATTCATTGCAGTCGTGACACACCAACATATCTGACCCAGTTCAGGCCCAGTTATGGGTTATTAACTTGGCTGAGACTTGGCCCAGATATGGGCCATATTTCGCCCTTGTATGGAAGCCAGACTTGGTCTAATCATGTACCATAATTCACTGCAGTATGTGGGCCAAGCAAAAGCTGATTGTGTGGGCCAGATCTGGGCCAGAGAAATTTAGCTATGTGGGTTATGGTGGAATGAGAGGTTAGTTTTATATTAGCCTAGAAAATAACCAATAATGTAGAAACTTGGGCGACACGATGGCTCAGTGGTTAGCACTGTCGCCTCACAGCAAGAAGGTCACTGGTTTGAGTCCCGGCTGGGTCAGTTGGTATTTCTTTGTAAAGTTTGCATGTTCTCCCCGTATTGGTGTGGGTTTCCTCCGGGTGCTCCGGTTTCCCCCACAGTCCAAACACATGCGCTATAAGGGGAATTGATTAACTAAATTGGCCATAGTGTATGAGTGTGTGTGTGTGAATGTGAGTGTATTCCCAGTGCTGGGTTGCAGCTGGAAGGGCATCGGCTGCATAAAACATATGCTGGAATAGTTGTCGATTCATTCCGCTGTGGTGACCCCTGATGAATAAAGGGACTAATGAATGAATGTCGAAACTCCTTGGTCATTTTTGAGCAAGATGCTAATGGTCTAATACGATTCAATGATCTACGCTAAGCTAAGCTAAAAGTACTTCCGCATGCCTCGGCTGAATGGATTCAAAAATGATCATACACAACTGTTTACCTCTAGGAAAGCTGTAAAATGAGCGTAAAGTAAGAGTGTAAAGTGGAGTGCTCTACTTGTGCTCATCAAAACTTCTAGTCACAACAGAAAACTAACCCAGCAGGCACAGGATGTCATCATGACGTCAGATTGTTATACCCCAGTGTCGTGGGGACGTTGCATTTTGTTTGGAAATGAAAATTGAGTTGACATCAGAACCCAACGTCAGGCCGACGTCAATGTCCAACGTCCAACCTAAAATCAACTCAATATCAACGTTTAATGATGTTACAGCTTGACGTTGTGTGGATGTTATACTATGACGTCTATCAGACGTTGAACTTTGGTCATACCTATAGACGAATAAATGCCAGTATTTGACGTCAATATGACGTTGGTTTAAGGTGTTGGATTTTAGTCGCTATCCAACACAACCTAAAATCAACCAAATATCAACATCATTAGACATCGTTATTGGACATCAAATTAACATTGTCTCTAGATGCTGGCCAGATATTGAATTTTGGTCACCAGACATCACAACCTAAATCCAACCTAATATTAACGTCTTATGATGTTGTGTGCCTGCTGGGAACTTTTGATAAAACCTGAGAGCCCTGTGTTGAATGATCTTGGCTGTGGACAAATCTAAATTGAAGTTCATGCTGCTGAATAACAAACAAAAACATATTTTCTCAAGAACTGTTGTTTTTCTCCTGGAGTATAGTGATATGAAGCTCTTACTTTGTCAGGATCCAGTGTGAAGTCTGCGTCCAGCAGTTCTCCAACATCATCGTCCTGCTCTCCTTCATATATTTTATAGGCCGGGTTCCCGATCTCCACATTCATAGCGCCGTTGGTCATCCTCTGATGCTGGAAGCCTTTGGCTCTGCAGACACACAATACAGAATTTACTGCACATAAATGCTGCGCCCAGGTCAGTTATACACCATACGCAATAGAAATACAGCCACAACACTGAGGGATGCCACTGACACGCACTGGAACAACCTAAAAACAAGCAACACCGTCAAAAACCCAGAGTTTACCTAAAATACACTGCATATTTGCACAGTTTACATTCTTTTTGCTTCCTCAATTTTAAGTCAGCCAGCTTGGTAAATCATTAACAGTTTTAAAATTAAACTTAAATTAATTAAAGTTGCTATCGATTATTAAAAAATAAGCACAAAGGTATGGGTATAAAAGGTTTGTGCTGTAGGGGAGTTTGTAATGTAATGGTCATTGCTGGATTGATCTCAAACATGTCTAAACGCAATATTAAAGCTGTTTTTGATGGGAAATGCAACAAGGATTTTTTTTTGTAATAATTTTGTTCATCCAAAAAGTTACTCACCCCTTTTTCAAACCAACAGTTTAATAATAATATGAGATTGTGAGGAAACCAACAGACGTTTCTATCCCTCTACTGGAAGAACAACGCACCAAAATGTTTAAAGGTACCGTGAAGTGCTTTGAAATGTGCCTTTTTATTGGATGTTTGAGAGGGGATGTGACATAGCAATGCAATCTCACGGCAATTCGTAACTTTTTGATTTAGTAGCTAATTCGTATGAATTCGTACGATCTAATTCCTACAAATTAGTACGATTTGCTCATCACCCAATGACAGTTGGGGTTTGGGGTGGGGTTGGGTGCCACGCCTCCTTTTTAAAATCGCACATTTTCGTACGACTGGATTCATACGAATTAGCCACTAAACTGCCAAAACGTAAAATACTTACGTTTCCTCGTGAGATCAGGCTAGACATAGAGTAGCTCCTCCCAAGTTTTCTCACAACTGAGAGTGGTTGAGCTCAAGCGCATCAAATGAAAAGCAAACGAGAAACGTCTTGAAGGGGGCGGGGCAGGAGCATTGCTAGACATAAAGCATTGCTAGACTTAAATACAAAAAATACATTTATTATAATTAACTAAATAAAAGTATTATTGTAATTATACAATTATTATTCTAAATAAGTAACAGAAATTAATCCTAAATGTAACTGGAAAACAATGTAAAAACACAACTGGAGTGATATGCTGAGATCATTTAAGAAATCTTCAGCATGAATAATAAATTCATTTGAATGAAATTCTATAGACAAGAATATAAAAAAAGATGTTTTATAGAATTATCTGTTGTCTTAGACTTGAGAATTAGGTTTATTAAGTCTTACCTCCCGGACTCGTCATCTCTCCTTTTTGTTTAGTAAGACATGCTTAGTAAGATCACCACCATATTATTTAAACTTTAGTTTTGTCCACTTACAAAACTCACTGCGTGCCGTCACCTTCACAGAAAGGCTGTTACACCTGGTTTCACAACACATAAGCGGTGCGTGAGCAGCAAGTATTTTTTAGGGCGTGCATGTTAACCACCGGGACTCGCACCAGGAGAAGAGCAGCGCGTCAGGGTCAAGCGGCAACCTCCCGCTCTCCCTCGGGAAGCCCATACTGAAGTAACTGAAACTGCAATTCATCAAAATTCCACTAGTCCTGGCTCCATATGGAGCAAAATTCTATTGAGTCACTGTTAAAATGGCCAACTTTACAGCAGAAAATCAGGTGTTTACAGCCTGGTACAAAGAACGATTTTGGTGTATATAGCTAATAATACCCTTCATGACAACTGTGAGGGGGTGAATTTGTTTATAACTCATCCATTTCCTTTATATAAGGTTATATTATTTTTGCATAATTAAGGGCGTGGCCACTTGAGTGACAGCTAGCTCTTGCTGGTCGCCGTCATGTCACCTCAGCTGATTAGCCGCTGATCTCGGCATATTCATCGTATTTTTGTGTTGTTTTATGGGGCTTTACACAGTCAGATGCCTTTTGGAATTATTTCCTGCAATTATCAGATGATTTGGCATGCTGTGTGCACTTAATAGTGCTCACAAACCATTCACATGGCCTCCGTTTCCCAGGTGAGTGAAATTATATACTTATACACCATCTCTATAAATGTATTTGTTTTATTTAAGATCATTTATCATCTATAATGTTCTTTAGACCTGTAATGCACTCCAGAATCTGACAGATCGATTAGCTGTAGGCTCTAGAACAGTCGTCTGAAGCGTTGTCATACAGTGTTCTGCCTGGATTTCATCAATAGCCCTGCATTTACTAACACAGACTATATCTGAAGTGTTTGGAAGTAATTCACACTTTCCTCCTGTTGAAAAACGTCATAAGAACGATGCTTATAATAGCTCAATGTGTAATACATTAAGCCACTAAGCATTGTGCTTATGACGTTGCTTATGAAACAGTGTTTTTAACTACACTTTATTAGTTAATAAAGTCTAAACACTTTATTGATATAGTATACAACCAAGCACATGTGATCAAAACACAAACAAGTCGCAGGTTATAAAGTATTAAGTGTTTCTCATGCGTCTGTAGCTCCGCCTCTTTGCCCTTGTATGGTATGCCCCGGTTGGTGCGATGACACGGTAACAAAATGGCGACGGTTGGCCACACCTACTGGTAGCTTCTTTTGGGTTCTTCAAAAACCTATGGGTGACGTCACGGATACTACGTCTTTTACAGTCTTTTACAGTTTTACAGTTACATCTTTTACAGTCTATGGTCAGGGTCCAGCAGGACCGGTGTGTGAGGCGCACAGGTATGGTTTTCTGCGCACACACTCAGAAATAAAGGTATGCAAGCTGTCTCTGGGGTGGTACGTTATCAAAAGGTACAAATTTGTACCTAAAAGGTCCATATTAACACCTCAAGGATTCATATTAGTACCTCAAATGTACATTCAAGAGTTCACCCTTAGCTGATGATTGATAATAAAGCTTGTTTGGCATGCTGTCCCGGGAGAGAGCCCTGAGCTTGTAAGATCCTCATGCCCTGGGCTCACTCCCGTTTGCAGGGCGAGAGGGGAGTTTGAGCTCAGGTAGATCTCGATAAACTCCCCCGGCTTATTCTAGCTGAGGAGAGGAGTGCTTGCTTAGAGCTTGACTATGGTATCAATTTTGTGTGTTCAATTTGATTAGGGTGCATGTTATTTGGACTGTGGGAGGAAACCGGGGAACCCGGGGAAAACCCACGCAAGCACGGGGAGAACAAACAAAACTCCACACAGAAATGTCGTCTGATTTAGTAGGGACTTAAACCAGCGGCATTCTTGCTGTGAGGCAACAGTGCTAATCACTGGGCTGCCGTGTCACCCATCTAAAAAGGAGGGAAAGTGGGTGGGGGGTTCTTCAAGACGAAGATATTGAGATAAGAAAACTCTGGTTATTTATAGTGAGTTAAGAGTCGTCTGATTGGATAATCGATCATAGGCTAATGCAGGAACAGCTGAGAACAATCATAAGCACGTGATCCTCTCGAAATTTGTTTATACATAAACTTCACAAAGTGTTCCTCTTAAAATTTATAGGTACTAATATATACCTCTGAGGTACCAATATGTACCCTTCAAGTACAAATGTGTACCTTTCAAAGCACGTGCCCCAGAAAATTGGGTCTAGTCACTACTGGGGCGGGGCATGTCAGACACTAGAGAGCATTTGATTGGTCAGAAGATTTGTTGAGAAACTGAAGTATGTGGTGATGTGAAACAAACGTTGATCCATTAGGCGGAGATGACAAACTGCAAGCGTTACATGTTTATATTTGATTTATATCTTCTAAACACCAATTTTAGAAGTCGCTGTCATTGTTTCGTACCACACTAGCTTATAGACATCCTCGAAGACTAGAACACTGATACTAACATCTAAAAAAAGGTGTTATTTTAATTTCACTAGACCTTTAAGCTTGAAAAAGTTCATAAACATGCTTGCTTGACTTTTACAATCATTTTCAGCTGTCATTGTTTATGAGTGATGTTTTCTGTGTGTGCGCACTGATCAGTCTACAAGAAACATCTTGATCAATAGTAAACGAGGGCAGAATTTTGTTTTTTTTGGGTGAACTAGGCCTTTAAGACATTGTTCAAAAACTGAGGTTGTTCAAATGAAATGGCAAATACATGTATATGAACATTTTTCTCCCACATTCCAACAAAGTATTTTGATGTTGTATTTGATTTAGATATTTCCGCCCACCCCTAGTAAAAAAATAAACTGTGCAAATAGCGTAAGGACATCATATGCTCGTATTGTCTAGCTAAACTCTGGGTTTTGAACATGGCACATGTTTAACAGATCGCTTTCCACTAATGCAATCCTGCTGAGAACCAATCATAACAAACACTTGGCCAGATTTACAAACATTAATCTGGTATAAAACAACTACTGTCATGATTTATTAAACATTAACAGGGATTTAATTGCAGCTTCTCTTTCAGATCTATTTGAGAAAAGTATTTCATTGAATCCTTTACTAAGCTTTACAGTTGTTCATTCATTTATTCATTTTCCACGGCTTAGTCCCTTTATTCATCAGGGGTCGCCACAGCAGAATGAACCGACAACTATTCCAGCATATGTTTTACACAGCGGATGCCCTTCCAGCTGCAACCCAGTACTGGGAAACACCCATACACACTCATTCTCTCTCTCTCACACACACACACACACACACACACACACACACACACACACACACACTACGACCAATGTAGTTCATTCAATTCAGCTATAGGAAAACATGCAAACTCCACACAGAAACGCCAACTGGCTCAACAGAGACTCGAACCAGCAACCTTCTTGCTGTGAGGCCACAGTGCTAACAACTGAGCCACCGTGTCGCCAGGTTTACAGTTGACAGTTTCCTAAAGTTTTAATTTGCACCCCTTTTTAATACCCCCAAAAATCTGCTTGAGGAAGTCACATGGTGTTTTAAAGTGCTGTTAAATGGACAGTTCACCTAAACCTGAGAATTCTGTCATCATTTACTTGCCCTTCTCTTGTTCCAAACCTTTATGAGTTTCTTTCTTCGGTTGAACACAAAAGAAGATATTTCGAAAAATGCTGAAAACCTGTAACCATTTACTTCCATAGCACTTGTTTTTTCCTACTGTGGAAGTCAAAAGGTACAAGTTTTCAGCCTTCCTCAAAACATTTTCCTTTGTGTTCAACTCATAAATGAGTACATTTTCAGTTTTTAGGTGAACTATCCCTTTAATATTGTGCTCGAGTCTCCTACAACAGCTGTAAATGCATTTAATATGGACTCATTTTGGAAGGATTCTGATACGGTTCATTTAAATTTGTAATTGATCTCTAAACCCCTCCCCTTCCATAAGCCAACTCTGCTCTGATTGGTCAGATGGCCAAGTCTGTTTTGATTAGTCGTTCCACTTTTCAGAGTGTCTGTGTGTCACTACACACTTTAACAAAAAGTTTAATTAAATTAAATAATATTATATAAAAAAATGAGCGCCTGCATTCTTTAATCGGTGGAACATCACTAAATCATTTACAAAAAAAATTAAAAATGTAATTAAATATTATAAAAACTAGTTCCTGCGTTCTTTAATTTGTGGAACAGCACTAAATCATTCATTCATTCATTTTCTTTTTGGCTTAGTCCCTTTATTAATCCGGGGTCGCCACAGTGGAATGAACCGCCAACTTATCCAGCATATGTTTTACACAGCGGATGCCCTTCCAGCTGCAACCCATCACTGGGAAACATTCATACACACTCATTCACACACACACACACACACACTATGGCCATTTTAGCCTACCCAATTCACCTATAGCGCATGTGTTTGGACTGTGCATCTCCAGCACTAAATCACTTACAAAAAATATATTCAATTTAATTAAATAATAAACATTATAAAAATGAATGAACACCACAAATTAAATTAAATAAAATTAAATAAATAAAATAAAATAAAATAAAATAAAATAAAATAAAATAAAATAAA
>CAIGQZ010031698.1:1953071-1963479 GCA_903798205.1 Danio tinwini | reverse complement strand
CTTGTGGGGACATTTTGTCCACATAATGTGATGAATATAAGCTACATACACACACATATATGGTTTACAAGGACTCTCCATAGGTGTAATATTTTTATACTGTAAAAAAAATGCTTATTATATGGTCCTCCACCATTTCGACCTCTAAACTGAATCATATGAAACCTGTGGAAAATTCTGAATGTGAAAAGTATGACTTTTTAAGCATTTTGAATTACGATGACACAAGGCATGACCTTGTAAACCACCTTAACTCATCACTTAAGAAAAAACGCTTCCCTGCCATTGATGAGTTTTACCACAATCCATGTTTTAGGTGTATTACTGTAGTGGAAGCCCTAATGCATGAGTATGGTACAGGACTACTCGGTGTACTGGGAATGTAATATAACATTATCAGAGAAAGTGAACATAAGATTGTGGGTAAAATGAACTCATATATTCCTAGCAGAAATCTTTCTGAGGACTTTCTGAGGAATTTAGATGGAAATCATCAAAAATGCTGGCAGTGGTTGGCCACTTAAAAAAAACACTGGCAGGGAAAGAGTTAAGAGTACAACTATATCATACTCATGTCATCATACAATTTCATCCCAGTAAACCACATAAACAAGTACACATACACACACTCCCACAGCAGTGTGTGTTTGTCCACCATGATGACTGACCTGTGGGCCACTGGATGTTCTCATGGACCAGCGTCTCTCTCAGGGTCCCGTCCATCGCCGCCGTCTCAATCTTCGGATGGTTTCCCCAGTCAGCCCAGTACATGGTGCTACAACAAACACACCGGGTCAATCCAAAAATGAATATACAGTACTGTTCAAGAAAGAGTCTGTTAAAATGTGAATCGTCTTAACAAAAAAGAGAGATCATTCATTCTCCTTTGGCTTACTCCCTTTATTTATCAGGGGTTGCCACAGCGGAATGAACCGCCAACTATTCCAGCATATGTTTAACACAGCGGATGCCCTTCCAGCTGCAACCCAGTACTGGGAAACACCCATACACACACACTCATACACTACGGACAATTTAGTTAATCTAATTCTCCTATAGCGCATGTGTTTGGATTCTGGGGGAAACCGGAGCACCCGGAGAAAACCCACGCCAACACGGGGAGAACAGCTCCACACAGAAATGCCAACTGACCCAGCTGGGATTTGAACCAGAGACCTTCTTGCTGTGAGGCCACAGTGCTAACCACTGAGCCACCACACTGACCAAAATGAATGTAATTTTTTTTATTTATTACAGTGCTGAGTAAGATATGTTACATAAAAGATGTTTACATATAGTTCACATTCATAACACAAAAACAGCTGATTATATGCAAAAGGTTGTCCATACTGTGTGGTTTCCCCCTTATTTTATTCTAATTGTTCATATTTTAACAGATTTGTGTATATAAAAACAGAGAACATTTCAACAGAGTTTGCTCAAACTAACAGAAAGTTGATCAAAAAACATGCTAGTTTAACGTTTATTGATTGTTTGCCGCCCGTCTCGGCCCTGTCAAAGTTACAACTTTGTCTTATTTAGTGTTAGTATCAAGTACAAATATCTAAAAAATCTTTAATCAAGAATCATTTTATAGACAATTAAATATTAAAAAGTTAAAATTAAGGGTGTTTTTCCCTTAAAACAAGTTAAATAATCTGCCAATGAGGAAAGCAAAATTATCTAAATTAAAAAAAATAAAAATTGGGCCTTCGACTTTTATGATAAGTTTTATGCTGCGTTCACACTAGACGCGTCAGGCGCGAGTGATTTACATGTTAAGTCAATGCAAAGGCGAGAATAGACATCCTGCGGCGCGATACGCGTGAATGGCACGGCACAAATTGAGCGTTTTGCGTGTTTGACGTGAGAATCGCTTGAGTTCAAAAATCTGAACTTCTGCGGACATTCACGCCGAGTTAACCAATCAGGAGTTTGCTCTTGTGGGGGCGTGATTATGACGTAGCGCCTGTTGTGGGTGTCCCAGGGGAAAATTATCCTGCCTACACCGACAACAGTTCATCAATCTGGGCTTGGCTCAGTCAGAAGCACCGCTGAATGCTTCCATCATTCAGGTTCAGTTTCTGGAGGAGTTCATGAGCTCACAGAGCTGGGTGCACCTCTGAAAAGATCTAGTGGACTCAGACACTGCTCCAAACGAATCAATGCTGTTTTTGAGCCTTTATAAAGCACATAAACACAATTATTTTACCAAAAATTCATGTTAGCCATTTAGCAGCGAAGCCCTGCCCATGACTCAAATCCGCGTCTGTTCTGAAGTGAATTTGACACGCGAATGAAGCGGATTTGATGCGCGAATGAATCGAGTAAACTCAAATGTTCACACGTCTATTTACGTGCGAATATCACGATTTATCCGTGCGTTCCGCGTCTGGTGTGAACACAGCATAACAGTCATCAGCATCTTAAATCCTTGAAAGTTTTTAATATTTTTTAAAAGGTATGCACATTTATATGTATTTATGTGTGTATTACATCATCTTTGCATCAAATTACAGAATCGAATTACCGCTTGTGTGAGGTAATGCAGTGTGTATGGGTGCAGGACAGTAAACCTGACACTATTCTCTCTTCTGGCTGCCGTTATCAATCTCACACTATTATTTTCCTCTTTCTGAAAGTCTTGATAACACCATCCTGAAGTTTTTCTGTCATTATTTCAGCAAATGTGATTGTAAAATAATGATTTGTTGTACTCTCCCGTCCACTGTGCTCTGAGTTAACCAAACTATGACGACTGAGAAACCCAGAAATGTGCTCCATTATTTTATTTATCCCATTGTCAGATTATTTTGAGTTTATGGTCATCTCACCCTCTCTGCGGATCCACCACGATGGCGTAGGGCTCGTCGATCATTCCTGAAATCAGTGTTTTCCGATTTCGTCCGTTCATCTGCGCCACCTCGATCACATCTCGACCCGAGTCTGTCCAGTAGATGTTATTGGCCACCCAATCCACAGCAATGCCACGCGGCATCTTCAGACCCGGGATCTGCCCAAGAGAAACACTGCATTTCATACACACACTCGCTAAATGCACCAACATATGCAGCTGAAGTCACAATTATTCACCCTCTTGTGAATTACCCTTTCATTTATTTCCCAAATGATGTTGAACAGATTCAGGAGTTTCTCACAGTATTTCCTGTAATATTTTTTCTTCTGCAGAAAGTCTTATTTGTTTTATTTTGGCTAGAATAAGAGCAGGTTTTAATTTAAACCCATATTAAGGTCAATATTAGCCCCCTTAAGCAATATTAGTTTTGGATTGTCTCCAGAACAAACCACTGTAATACAATGACTTGCCTAATTACTCTAACTTTACCCTAATTACCCTAGTTAAGACTTTAAATGTCACTTTAAGCTGAATACTAGTGTCTTAAAAAATATCTAGTCAAATATTATGTGCTGTCATCATGGAAAATATAAAATAAATCAGTTATTAGAGATGAGTTATTAAAACTATTATGATTAGAAATGTGTTGAAGAAATCTTTCGAAGAATGTTCCTCTGACCTCCAGATCGGTGACTCTGGAATCAGCCTGCCTGCGGTTGCGGTTTGAGTTTGGTGACGTGGGTCCGGCTGACGGCTGCTCGAATGAAGAGATTCTCCCCGTGTGCCAGTTGGTCCAGAAGATGCGCTTGGATTTGATGTGCAGGTCCATGGCATCAATGCGAACGTTGGCGTCTCCTTGAAAAGCCTGTTCATAAATCCAGTTCTGCATTCCAGGATACAAACTGCGGATTTCATTGTCATCCGCCACGTACAGAGCCTGTTTATCACTGCCTGGAGGACACAAATACAACCACACTCAGTCGGACACCACAAAAAATGCCTTACACAGGCTCAATTTACAGCTCTTCTAGAGTTAAACTGTTAATTTTTGAATCCATTCAGCCTATCTCCGGGTCTAGCCGGAGCACTTTTAGCTTAGCTTAGCATAGTTCATTGAATCGGATTAGACCATTAGCATCTTGCTCAAAAATGAGTTTGGATAATTATCCTGTTTAAAGCTTCTGTAGTTTCATCATGTACTAAGACTGACTGAAAAAACGAGAAATTAAACATCTTAAAGGCCCGTGCACACCGGGACGTTTTTTGCTTTCGTTTTCTCGTGGCTAAATAAAGGGCGTCAATGTGATCGTGCACACCAACACGCAAAACGCCAGGCGCAAAAGCGTCATTTAAAAAAGAAACGCCTCTTGCTCTTTTTTTTTGTTTTGATGCGCCGTGTCAAAACCTTCTCCACCAATCAGATTGGCACTTTTGTTTACGTGCACGAAGCTGCTGAAGTTACAGTAAACAGCACATGGAGGCGCTCAAGCGCAACACTGTCAATGAGAGCGCACATTGAAGAAGATGCCCAGAGGTGATATAAACGTGGAGCTGCTTATTGCACTGGTGAACAATGATCATTTCTTCATCGCTAGAGCTGGAGCTGCTACTTGAACCATCCATAATAACAAGCGTGTCAATTTTGTCTTCTTTCTCTGTGTTACAAGCGGGTGTCAGAAGCTTAAAGTTGTGTAGCGCCATCTAACGTCAAGGAGTGATTTTGCATACTTTTCTGCTCGACGCCTGTGAAAATCGCTTGGGTTTGAATCTGGAAAAACTTCTTGGAAAACGCTGACGATAAACGCAAACGACAAGCGTCCCGGTGTGTACGAGCCTTAAGGGCGTCACACACTGAATGCGCCGCTCAGCACCGCAACGTCGCGCACATGACAGTCAAAAGTTTCGCACACCAGACGCGCACATTCGCATGCTATATAAAACAAAACTAATCAGATGGCGCTCTGTGGCGCAGCAAAAATATGAACATTGTCCTGAGTCGTGGCTGGTTGCCGTGGACAGCTGCCGACTTGTGGCGCCGGTGTGTGTACTCTGACTGAAACCTATGTTTAGAATTCTGAAATGCATGGTGCTGCGTGGAGCTGCGCGTCGCCTAGCGGCGTGTCGCAGAGCGGCGCTTCTGGTGTGCGACCTGCTTTAGTCCCTTACGCCACATCGGAATGAACCACCAACTATTACAACATATGTTTTACATAGCGGATGCCATACCAGCTGCAACTTAGTACTGGGAAACACCCATACACTCTCACATTCACACACACTCATACACTACGGCTAATTTAGTCATCAATTCCCCTATAGCGCATGTGTTTAGACTGCGGGGGAAACCGGAGCACCCGGAGGAAACCCACGCCAACACGGGGAGAACATGCAAACTCCACACAGAAACGCCCGCTGGCTTGGTAATGACTCGAACCAGCGACTTTCTTGCTGCGAGGCCACAGTGCCAACCACTGAGACACCCAGTATGACAATATAAGGATATAATAAACATGATTAAGCAGTTTTTCTGTGTGTGTTGAAATAAAGTGCTGCACACACTGTCAGCTTTGCAGGTGTCGTTGACTCTGATGAAGTTCTTGTAGCAGCTGCACTTGTGTCCTCCTTTAGTGTTGTTGCAGATGTGAGAGCAGATCCCGAACTGCCTGCACTCGTTCACATCTGCGCAGACACAAAACACAGCACATCAGACCAAAACAGAGACTTCAGACACACAGAAAGCATATCAAATACAAGTGAAAAAAAGTCAAGATATGTACGCAAAAATGATTCATCATTATTCAGTGTAACAAATATATATATATATTAGCGTTTTTCTAAGACTAATCGTGCACAAAATGAAAGTGTGTATTTACATAAAATATGTGCGTGTATTGTGTATATAATTCACACACATACATGTACAAACTTTTAAATGTATATATATAATTATTTATACAGTTATAAATAGTCAACAATGCAGATATTGCACATAAATGTATATATATATATATAAATAAAAAGAGCAGAACCTGAGCAGGTTTGCGGATGTGTTTTCTGGAATCCGGGTCTGCAGGAGCAGAATGAGTCACTTCCATTGACCACACAGTGACCTTCATCTCCACACATACTGCGATTCAATCTGCATTCATTCAGACCTGAATCTGTACACACACAAACACACACTGTCTCAAAATGGGCACTACAGCGGTCCTGTAATATAACAATTCAAAAGCATAACACATGTTAGCATAATAACAAAAGCATAACAATTTGTGTGTGTTCCCAGCAGGGGTGTTGGCTAGACATAAAGCTCTAGTGCAGGGGTCATCAACTATATTTGTCAGAGGGCCAGAGTTTTACTACACAGTCTTCTTGGGAGCCGGACCCTCAAGAAGAAAATCAATTAAAAATCTCATTTTGGCTTAACATTATGTTTAATGTTTATACCTTTTCAATTTCATTACAAAACTGAAGGCACTTAATTCAGGCCCCCATCACCTATACCACAGTCAACCACTAGGAGTGATAGATATTTTGCCTCAACTCAATTAGGCTAAATCAACAAGGGGAAATGTAACTTTAGTCATTAATTAAGCACTGAGAGTAGCCCGTTTCAGCATTGTGATTTGATGCCCACTTAACGTTTCATTTGATGTGCAACATTATTTGTGACCTGTTTTGTTCTGGTATCAGGTTATTTATTTACCATGCTATTTTAAGTAGTGCCAGATGGTTTTTCCTCCTGTTTTTAGTCCTGAGGCAGACATCCCAAGTCTCCCGAAAGTTCTGTAAGTCTCCCGCAAATGCATACCGGATGCCCGCAAACCAATGATAATCTCCTGGAAATCGCACGTCTCCTGTCACGTTTGTGGGTCTTTCTGTTTTTCCTTGAATGTGTGTGTGTGTCTGTGTGTGGGAAGTGGGTGTGTCTTGTTTGGCTTCTTCACCGCGTGGTGTGTGTGTGTGTGTATGTGTGTATACATTCATCAGCTTGGTGGTCACACTGGTTTTGTCACTACTGTCTACGCACAGGTGTTTGTCATTGGTCAACAGCTGATGTGTGTTCCGCGTGCTATATATGTTCAGTGTTTTGTAGTTAGCTTTATCAGTTCGTTGTTTGTTCACTCCTGTGTCTGCTTCTGTTAAGACTCTCTCGCTTGCTGTGGTGGTGGCTCTCCGATTTAGCCTGTTTCATGTGGACCTTATGCACGTCTCCGTTTCTTTGATGTTGTTTCTACTGCCTGCTCTGATGACAACATTATCTGTGAGAGACTTCATCCCAATCCGCTACTCTGAGGAACTTTACCGCTGGTAAGCATGTCGATTTCCCTGAGAGTTGCTACCTAGCGCTAACCTTCCTCTTCCCTCAATATCTGGTGAGATATCAGTGTGAGACTTCTATCTGGTGCTATTTCTCGGATGAACTTTAATCACTGTGGAGCGTGTTGCATTCCCGGTGTGAGCACCCTTGCTCAACACTATATCTGGTGAGATCATACCAGTTGTGACTCTTTAAATAAATCTTGTTTTCACTTGCATTTGGGTCTCCTGTGTTTATCATTGTGACAGTCTCCCTCCCACTCCTCAAATACGTCGCGCACCCCTCTCCACCGCATTCCTCCTTGCTCTTCATCACACACACGTCGTGCGCACTTGCCTACACCCCACCCGGTCTTCACTTACGCTAAAACCTTTTTGAAACAATAAATGCTTAACGCCGCATGGTCTGTCTGAGTCTGTCCTCATTTCACAGTGTAGCCTAAATATAGTCATAAATGGTGGTTATTCTGACAAGAGACTCAGCTGTTGTTATTTTTAGTTGCTTTAATAGTGTGCACCACTATTTTATTTTTGATCCTCACAATTTTGGAATCCAGTCGCGGGCTGGATTGAATGGCTCAGCGGGCCAGATTTGGCCCGCGGGCCGCCAGTTGATGATCAATGCTCTAGTGTATAACAAAAATAATAATAATAATTATTATTAAAAAGGTCCCTGAGAAGAAGGACAAGCTGCTTTTTTATTTTATTTATGTATACAATAAAAATCATTTACATTTTCATGCTTTAATTTTTTATATTTAAAGATATTTGTGTGCTGCTGCGCATTCCTGTGTGTGTAAAAAGCAACATGTGCATGCGTTTTGGACTCGCCTTTCTCTAACACGCTCTTTAAATAATGAACAAAAAGTGTTTGCAATTTCAATCAGGACGCAGAACACAATTCGCTGTAAAAATAAAATAAAGCATGTCAAATTGCACTTAAAAAAATCTGCACCGCGTTACAGCGAGGGACCACTGTATACACATTTCAGTAGACTAATTAGACAAACACAGAACACCCAAACACTGCAGGGCTTTTTTATGGATGTTAGGTGTCCAGTTTTCTTCTAAATGTCTTTTGTGTTAAAAAAAAAATACAAACAGGTTTGGAACAAGTGAATGATGAGACAATTTTGGGCGATTTACCTCTTTAAGTCTTTTGAATATGTCAAGCTGCTGTGATCAACAGTGTACAAATTATACATTAAAAATCGGGGGTGGGAAGGTGTGTGTGTGTGTGGGGTGGGGTTCCTGAACTATTTTGGTATCATCTATTTTATTAATAAAATATGTTTAATTCTTCAGTGTTTTGTGGGATAGGCTATTTAGTGTATTGTGACCTAATTAGCTATTTTCGGCTTACTTTAGGTTAAACTATAAAAAATATGCATTTAATTTGACTTTACTTTTAGGCTTTATATTTAAAAAAAAACACCAATTTTATGAGAAATCTGTCTTGTGAATTCTTACGGTGCTCTAAATCTGCCGCTTTCAGACTGCTGAATGACTTTTTTCTTGCGTAGACTTATTGATGTGTTAATTATGCATTTACAATGATGTAAACAGGGCCAGATTAAGAACACATCGGGCACTGGGGCTATAACAAATCCAAGAGCCCCCCTTTTATTTTATTTTTTACCTCACAAAACTCATCACAAACATCCCCTAAATTTCAAGAGTTCCCACTTAGATATGCTTAGCATTATTAGCTGTTTTGGCATGCTGTCTCGGGAGAGAACCCTGAGCTCGGAGTTACTTGAGCCCAATATAAGGGGATCCGAGATCAGGTAGGTCTCGAGAGCTTCCCTTAGAAGAGGGAGGAGATGGGGTGGAAGGGGGGATTCTTCCAAAACGAAAATAGAGTGGTAGGGTGAAAATGATCCATTAATTGTAAGCTTGGATCACTCTGATTGGACTATTACTGATTACAGATAAGCAGCCAGTCGTGCTCAATCATAACACAAGATCCTCTCGAAATTAGTTTATGTAACTTATAACCTTCACTTTTCTGATTTTGATTGTAATGCAATAATGTGCCTCTTTTGTAAAGCTGCTTTGAAACTATTATTATTGTGAAAAGCGCTATACGAATCAACTGAATTGAATTAAATATAAAAAAACGCATGCAATTATTAGTGATTAAGACCCAGCGCAACTGAAAGACAGTAACTCCTGCTGCAGTGACTCTCTGCAGATCTTTTTCATGCAACATTTTAAGCTGAAGGAAGTGTAAAAGTCTAATAGTGGCTGTTAAAGCTAAATGACTCAAACAGATGAGCAGACCTTTCTTGTTGCAGTTGATCTCGTCCGAGCCGTAATCTTCGCAGTCATTGAAGAAGTTACAGCGCAGGTTTAAGCTGATACACTTCCCCGAGCTGCAGGTGAACTCACCCTTTCCACAGACGGCAGGAGCTGGAGTTTCTGACACAAAACACACACACACAGTTTTACTTCAACACACAATCAACAGCTCAATACCAATCTGTCATATTGCTGGATAGGTATACGTTTTACAGTCTGTAAACAAATGTACACTACCGGTCAAAAGTTTGGGGTCAGACGATTTTTTTATGTTTTAAAATAAGCCTCTCCTGCTCACCAATGCTGCATTTATTTCATCAAAAATACAGGACAAATAGTAAAATTGTGAAATATAATTGCACTATAACATAACTGTTTAAAAGTAGCTTATCATTTAATTTAATCATTTATTCCAGTGATTTTAAAGATGAATTTTCAGCTTCATTACTTAAGTCTTCAAAGCACATGATCCTTCAGAAATCATTCATTCATTCATTTTCTTTTTGGCTTCAATCCATTTATTAATCTGGGGTCGGCACAGTGGAATGAACTGCCAACTTATCCAGCATGTTTTACCCAGCAGATGCACTTCCAGCTGCAACCCATCACTGGGAAACATCCATACACACTCATTCACACTCATACACTAGGGACAATTTTTTAGCTTACCCAATTCCCCTATAGTGCATGTGTTTAGACTGTGTTTATTCATTTATTCTTTTTTTTTTTCGGCTTAATCCCTATATTAATCAGGGGTCGCCGCAGTGTAATGAATAATAATATTATAATTAATAATAATAATAATAGTTATTATTATTATAATACTAACAACATTAATATAACAACAATAACAATGATAATAATAATAATAACAATAAAACATTAATAATAATAATAATAATAATAACATAAATATAATAATAATAATAA
>CAIGQZ010031698.1:1886165-1898192 GCA_903798205.1 Danio tinwini | reverse complement strand
TCTAAAACTTAAACACGCTCACTCTAAAACTTGAACACGCCCACTCTGACAGTTAAACACGGCCCCTCTGACAGCTGAACACACACACTTGCTGCAGAACATCCACTCTGACATTTGACAGCTGAACACACCTCCTTTGACACCTGAACACACCCACTCTGACACCTGAACATGCCCCCTCTAATAGCTGAACACACCCACTCTGGAAGCTAAACACGCCCCCTCTTGCTGCAGAACACCCACTCTGGCATTTGAACACCCCCCTCTGACAGATGAACTCGCCCTCTCGGACAGCTGAACACGCCCACTCTGACAACTACACATGTCCCCTTTGACAGATGAACACACCCACTCTGACAGCTGAACACCCCCCTCTGACACTGAACATGCCTCCTCTGAAAGATGAACTCGCCCACTATGACAGCTAAAAATGCCCTCTTTGACAGATGAACACGCCCCCTCTGACAGTTAAACATGTCCACTCTGATGGATAAACACGCCCAATCTGACATCTGAACACGCCCACTTTGACTGCTAAACATGCCCCCTCTGACAGATGAACACGCCCCCTCTGACAGCTAAACATGTCCACTCTGACAGATAAACACACCCCCTCTGACAGATGAACACGCCCACTTCACAGCTAAACACCAACTCTGACAGCTGAACATGCTCACTCTGACAGCAAAACATGCCCCCTCTGACAGATAAACATGCCCCTGTGACAGATGAACACGCCTCCTCTGACAAATGAACACGCCCACTCTGACAGCTGAACACGCCCCCTCTGACACTGAACATGCCCCCTCACAGATGAACTTGCCCACTCTGACAGCTAAAAACGCCCCCTCTGACAGACGAACACGCCTCATCTGACAGTTGAACACACCCACTCTCATAGCTAAACACACCCTCTCTGACAGCTGAAAACACCCTCTCAGTTGAACACGCCCACTCAGACAGCTGAACATGCCTACTCTGACACATGAACACGCCCCCTCTGACAGATGAATACACCCACTCTAACAGCTAAACATGGACCTCTCTGATAGATGGGCACACCTAATCTGACAGCTGAACACACCTACTCTGACAGATAAACACTCCCTCTCTAACATATGAACACGCCCTGTCTGAATGCTGAACACACCCACCCTGACAGCTGAACACGCCCCCTCTGACTGCTGAACCTACCAATTCTTGCCGCAGAACACGCCTCTTCTGACAGCTGAACACGCCCCTTCTGAGAGCTGAACACACCCTCTCTGACAGCTGAACACCCCCTTTGACAGCTGAACACAGCAGTACAGTAGTATGCAGTGTATACTGTGTATGATCAGATGTTCTTACCATTACAGAAGAGTTCATCAGAGTTATCGCCGCAGTCGTCTCGGCCGTTACACCAGGAGTTATGACCAACACAGCGGCCGTTCACACAGCGCTTGTAGCCCTTCTTACACACACGGTTAGCTGAACACAAACACAGACAGTCAGAGCGACACATGGACTATAATAACACACACACACACACACACACACACACACACACACACACTCACACACACACACACACACACACACACACACACACACACACACACACTTACTGCAGTAGGACTGTTTCTCGTCAGACTTGTCTTTGCAGTGGGCCATGCCGTCACAGGTGAGCGTGTATTTAATACAGTCTCCATTCCCACACTCAAAATCCTCCATACTGCTGCAGGATGTGTTCTGAGCTGAGAAACACAACATCACAGCTGTTACCACACACACACTTCTGCAAACATGTAATACAACATCACAACCTCCTCATGTACATGCATGATGAAGTGTTGTCCTAAAACTGGCTACTGACACATTTATTCACTAATATGTTGTGCGATATTCCAGATTTACCGATGCATGTGTTGTCCTCCAGCAGTTTCCTCTCTCCACGACAGCTGCAGTTCACCCGGCCGTCTGATGTGAGCAGACACAGATCCTGACAGCCTCCGTTATTCACCCGGCATGGAGAAAACTCACCTAATACACACACACACACACACACACACACACACACACACACACACATACACAAACACAGGTTTGTTTTTGGTGAATTGCGGGGACATTACATACAGTTGAAGTCAATATTATTCACCCTCCTGTGAGTTTTTTTTCCAAATATTTCCCAAATGATGTTGAACAGATTCAGAAATGTTTCACAGTATTTCCTATAATATTTTTTCTTCTGGAGAAAGTCTTATTTGCTTAGTTTCAGCTAGAATAAAAGCAGTTTTGATTGTTTTAATCTCATTTTAAGGTCAATATTATTAGCCTCCTTAAGCAATATTAGTTTTGGATTGTCTCCAGAACAAACCACTGTCATACAATGACTTGCCTAATTATTCTAACTTTACCCTAATTAACCTAGTGAAGCCTTTAAATGTCACTTCACATCTATCTTTATTAGCCATTTTCCATTAGGCTGGTGTTTCAAGTGTTTTGTGAGTGGGCTTGACAAACCACCCGTAGAAACACCCATCTCTCTAATAATAATAAATAAACACCTCTCTCTTCCTCTAGCACTTAATTCTCTGAGCACTAAGTTACTTTGTATAATCAGCACAATTGTGTGTATTGCCTCTTCATGTTGAATCACTGAACGCCTCCTCAAATGCAAGTCACTTTGGACAAAAACATCTAATAAATGATTAAATATACACACAGCCAAAATTCCAGTGTTAAATATACAGTGTGATTTTTTTTGGTGTTAAAATCGGAGTACATTTTAATCCACGAGCGTAAAAGAGCATATAATTAAGAGGTGTTTTTTTTCAGTGTTAAACTCGAACAGGTTCTTTCAGACAAACAGTGATCAAACCAGTATGTTTTACTTAAACTTGAAACATGTCTTGTTGCATTTTAAAATGCAAAAGGTTGAATTTATTGAAATTATTTCTGAAAAGATTAATGAACATTTAATTAATTAAAACAATTTTCAACATATTTGATCACAGTTATCTGACACACATGTACACACTAATTGATAATATAGGAAAAAAGGTAATATATTAACACTTTGAAGGGTAACACACTCCAGTTCGATGTAAGAATAAACTCTTACTGTGATAAAATGAACTCTGAGTAATGAACAAATTTCACACTTTAGAAAGTGTTATTTTAACTCCAAAATGAAGGCATTTGTACACCCAAGGAGTGTTAAGTTAAACTCAAATTGAGTTAAATGTACACTGATTTTTTTGCTGTGCATGTACAACAATCCCAAATCAGAAAAACGTTGGGACAGTATGGAAAACACAAATAAAAGAAAGAAAGTAGTGATTTCTGAATTGACTTTGACTTGTATCTCATTGCAGATATTATGAACGCACAATATTTGATGTTTTGTCTGGTCAGCTTCAGTTCATTTGTAAATACACATCCTTTCCTGTCATTCAGACCTGCAACACATTCCTCAAAAAAACTCAGACAGGAGCAGTTTAGGGCAGTAATCAGGTAAACTGCTGAAATAATGATGTGATGCGAAACGGGTGATGTCAACATGGGATTGTGATTATGATTTGGTACAAAAGCAGCATCCAAGAAAGGGCTAGTCCATTAGGAGTAAACATGGGCCGAGGATCGCCAGTTTGACAACAAATACATGAGAAAATGATTGAAATGATTATAAACAAAGTTCCTCAAAGAAAGAGAGGAAGACATTTAGATATTTCACCTTCAACAGTGCAGAACATCATTAATTATTCAAGGAATCTGGAGGAATTTCAGTGTGTAAAGGACAAGAGCGCAAGACTAAGCTGAACAACCGTGATCTCTGATCCCTCAGGCGGCACCGCGTCAAGAATCCTCATTCATCTATGAGCCAGATCACCATGTGGGCTCAGGACTACTGTGAACTGCAAATCTTTGTCAAGTACCACAATTCATAGTTACATCCACAAATGCCAGTGAAAACTGTACTGTGCTAAAAGCAAGCCCTAGGCTAACAGTGTCTAGAAGTGCTGTTGACTTCTCTGGGCTCGGAGGCGTATGGGATGGACCATCACACAGTGGAAACCTGTACTGTGGTCAGATAAATCAGTATTTCAGGTGTTTTTAGGGAGAAATGGATGATGTGTGCTCCGGACTAAAGAAGAAAAGGATCTTCCAGACTGTTACCAGCAACAAGTCCAAAAAGCCAGGGTCTGTCATGGTATGGGGTTGTGTCAGTGCCCTTTTCAAAGGTAACCTGCACTTCTGTGATGCTCCATTAATGCTGAAAAGAAACAGAGATTTTGAAGCACAATATGCTGCCTTCTTTTTCAGGGACGCCCCATGCATATTTCAACACGACAATGCTAAACCTCATTCTGCACACATTACAAAGTAATGTTTTGTTGGGGAGGGCAGTGAGATGTCCTGAGATCAGCAGACATGTTGTGTTTATGGTCTGAGGGTTGAGAATTGTTTCTTTCACACTCAGATGAGCGCGATGAAAGATATTGATTGCGTGTGACGGTGTCATTCCCAATGCGGGATAGAGTTCTTCTCGCTTCTCTGACAATCCCAGATTACTTTTGGCACATCATTACATGCTTGAGCTGAAATCTTCTTTTAGTTCCTCAGTCCAGACTGAAACGTAGAGGATACAGAGCTTTTTCTGTGGCTTGTGGAAGAATACGCCCCATCTGATTACAATGGCACCATCACTATTATTATTATTATTATTGAACATTTTAGATTTTGAACTATATACACAACAGAGCCCCAGATCCATAAATGAAAAGGTAAAATATAATACAAACAGTAATAGGTGCAAATTCAGGATTGAAATATACAGCAGGGGAAATAAGTATCAGGTCACCATTATTCTCAGAAAACATATTTCTAATGGCCCGTTTCCAATGAGTGGTACGGTTCGGTACGCTTTTATGGCCGTTTCCACTGTCAAAAGGCGTACTGAACCAACCCGTACCCTACCCCTTTTTTGGCACCCTTTCGAAAGGGTACCAAACACGAGAAAGGGTACCAAAAGGTGGAGCTAGACGCGCAGCTGAACGCTATTGGTTTATTGGAGATACGTCACGAGCTCACGCAACAAGCCAGAATGAAAACAAAGAAGCCGCCATGTTTTAATACACAGCTGAGAGATTACAGCGTAATGATATATACATATAATACTGAGTCCTGTTCAACCCGGACTCAAACGAACCTTGTCGTCGTTTTGATGAACAGCCACAAAGCCAAAAAGAAGAGCAGATTTTACCCTGTCCTGTAGTTTTTTACGAGCCAGTCTGTGCGAGCGGTTTCGCTTTCTTGCTCTCGCCGCGCGTCTATATCTGAAATAACAAACTTGTTGAGCGGATGATAATAACGTGCGCTTGATTATTGACGTGCTTTTGAAACCTGATCCTGTCAGAAACTGACAAACGCGAGAGCGACGCGCCAAAAAACAAAAGGAGAAGCCAGAAATAAAGGAGCAGATTATTATTACTACAGCAAACGTGAACAAACTGCCATGTTGAACTATTATCATCACCTTCTGGACTATTATGAACTCTGAATGATGGAGTTACTCTAACAAGAGGCTACACGTGCTGCTGAAGATTACAGACACATTTAATCATGAGAGGTTTGCTGACTGTGGGCTCTATTTCCTGCTGTTTTGAACCTAAATAAGGACTAAATGTCTGCTGTGTGTAGTTTATCTGTAAGTGGTATCATATCAGAGACTGTAAGGGTCTGTATGTGTTCATATATGTTCATTTATTAATTTATTTTATATAATTGCAGACGTTACAGTAGGCTATTTCACACTGTCATTGATCTGCAGTTATAATCAACTCAGGTTCATAGTAAAGTTAGTAATAAACATTTATACACAAGTATTTATGTGTGTAAAGCATCTTGTGAGAAGAACTCCTCATATGATATGTGAGCGACCCGTACAGCTTTACTTTAGACATTTTCTTGAGCAGAAATGACGTCGACTGAAACTTTCTGTTGTACACCAAGCCCACCAAAAGAGGACCATTGGTACCCTTTTAGCAGTGGAAACGCAAGCCTGATAAAGGTGACCCGTATCGACCCGTACCGTACCATACTGTACCAGTCAGTGGAAACGAGCCATAATGGTGCCGTTAACTTGAGATTTTCACCAGATGTTTGTAACAACCAAAAAATCCATATATGCAAAGAAAACAATATTAATTAGTTTACAAATGTAGTTCTGTGTAATAAAATGAAATGATGCAGGGAAAAAGTATTGAACACATGAAGAAAGGGAGGTGTAGTTCAGCAGTGAAAGCCCAGACAGCAGCTGAAATCTCTCAGTATTCTTCAGCAACCCTCTGCTCTTCCTCAGTGTAAATAAATATCAGCTGCTTCAGTCCAACATCTACATTAGCAGGAGGATCAAGATGAAACCAGGGTGGACATTTCAGCAAGACAATGATCCATAATACAGCCAAGAGACTCTCAAATGCTTTCAGAGAAAGAAAATCAAGCTGTAGAATGGCCCAGCCAATCATCTGAGCTGAATCCAATGAAGAATACAAAATAAAGCTCAGATTTGATAGACGAGACCCACAGAAGCATTAAGATTTAGACACTCTGTTGAAGTCTGTGAGTCACTCACACCTGAGGAATGCATGAGACTTCATTCTCCATATGAGAGGCGTCTTTAATCTGACAGCACCAATAAACACTTTTATATAAAGTATTAAACATGTTTCAGCAGTTCAGGAGTTTCTCCTTCTGTCTTTTCATTCTTATTACACACAACTCATTTTTAATTAGTTTTGTTTAATTTTTATGTTTGTATTGTTTGGGTTTTTACCACAATCTGGGTCAATTTCATGTCAACAGCTCCATTAGAAATATTATCACATGACCTGTTCAATACTTATTTTCCCTGTTGTATATTACAGTCTACCTCATATTTGACCAAAATTGTACAGTTTTCTTGCTGGTGCCATTTATTTTGACTGTGGTACATTCCACACTAATAATGTCCAGTAGGTAGAGTTTCCAGGAAAGATCAAATGGAATAGATGGATCCAGCCATAGTTTGAGGATTGTTTTGTTTTTTCTCGCAGCAGTCAGAACAATGGACAGAATTCATCAATATCTGTTTTTAAAAAAACTTTTAATGCTTACCTACTCAGTTTGGCCTATTAATATTATACTAATAGTTAAGTCTATTTGCTGTGTTTCTAAATATATACACTACCTGACAAAATTCTTGTTGTCAATCTCAGTTGTAAGAGCAATTGTAAGAACTTCTAGTTGATCATTTGGAAAAGTGGCAGAAGGTGGATTTCTCTGATGAATCATCTGTTGATCTGCATCCCAATCATCAGCAATACTGCAGAAGACCTGCTGGAACCCACATGGAGCCAAGATTCTCACAGAAATCAGTCAAGTTTGGTGAAGGAAAAGTCATGGTTTGGGGTTACATTCAGTATGGAGAGATCTGCAGAGTGGAGGATCAACATCAACAGCCTGAGGGATCAAAACATTTGTGCTGCCCATTACATTACAAACCACAGGAGAGGGACCATTCTCCAGCAGGAAAGCGCTCCTTCTCATACTTTAGCCTCCACATCAAAGCTCCTGAAAGCAAAGAAGGTCTAGGATTGGCCTGCCCAGTCACCAGACATGAACATTATTGAGCATGTCTGGGGTAAGATGAAGGAGGAGGCGTTGAAGATGAACTCAAAGACTCTTGATGAACTCTGGGAGTCCTGCAAGAACGCTTTCTTCACCATTCCAGATGACTTTATTAATGCGTGATTTGAGTCATTCAGAGATGTATGGATGCAGTCCTCCAAGCTCATGATGGAGTCAGACACAATATTCATTCTGTTTCCACTGCAGCATGACTTTATATTCTATACTGGACATTATTTCTGCTAAGAGACAAGACTTTTGTCTAAGCAAAGTCAGACCTTACTGTCCTAATTATGACGTCTAATAATGATGTCAACTGCAACTTTGTCGTTCACTACGCTTACCAAAAGGGTACCATTTGTGGAGACACAAGCCTGATAAAGGTGACCCGTACCGAACCATAATAAATGTGCTTTATAAATAAATGAACTTCAAACTTGAGCTGAAAATGAAAGCACTTGTTGACTTACAGCTGTTTGTGTCGTTGGCCACAGCCACGATCCCCATGGGCTGCTGGGGAATATCGGCTCTTAACACCTTCATTTCTCCTCCTACATATTTATCTGCTCGCAGGACGGCTCTGCGCACCCAGTCTGTCCAGAAGATGTGGTCTCCGTACACGGCCAAACCGAAGGGGTGCACCGGCTCGTTCTTCAGGACCACCTACAGACGACAAAACACACTCATAACAGGCTCCATTGCCATTAGCCCCCTTAGAAATATTTGTTTTGGATTGTCTACAAAACAAACCACTGTTATATGACTTGCCTAATTACCCTAATTTACCTAATTAACCTAGTTAAGCCTTTAAATGTTGCTTTCAAGAGTTGACACTTAGCTGATGATTGATTATAAAGCTTGTTTGGCATGCTGTCCCAGGAGAGAGCCCTGAGCTCAGAAGATACCCGAGCCTGGGGCTCCCTCCTGTTGCAGGGCAAGAGGGGAGTTTGAGCTCAGGTAGATCTGGAGAACTCCCCTTCTGTAGTAGCTAATAAACAGATAGTGATTGCTCTTAAGAGGTAACTACTTACTAGGAGCATGTCTATGATTTGGATTAGTCAATAAACTCAAGCTGCGTGTTTTTGGATGGTGGGAGGAAACCGGGGGGTCCGGGGGAAACCCACGTGTAAACTCCACACAGAAACGCCGGCTGGCTTGGTAAGGACTAGAACCAGTGACGTTTTTGCTGTAAGGCAACAGCGCTAACCACTGGGCCACCGTGCCACCCATCTAGGAAAGTAGGAGGAGTAGGGATGGAAGGGGGAATTCTTCAAAGCGAAGATGGCTGTTATATGGAACTTAGGGTATTTAAAATGACTAAGGAATCGTCTAAGTGGTGAATCTTGAATTGGCTAATGCATGACCAGCTGTGTTCAATCATAAGCACGTGATCCTCTCGAAATTAGTTTATAAATAAACTTCACTTAAGCTGAATACTAGTATCCTCAAAAATTCAAATGTAACATGAGGGCTAATAATTCTAAAGTAAACACAGTTGAATACTGACTGGTGTAAGTTGTAACTCACGTATCGGTGTGTGCCATCGTACTCGCATCGCTCAATCTTATCCAGCGTAGCGTCTGAGAAATACAGTTTCTCTGCACGGTGGTCGATGGCGAGGCCGTTGGGAGTGCGGATTTCACTGCCGATGATCACGATCACATTGGAGCCAGAAAGCTGAGCTCGCATGATACTGGGAGACTGTTCATTCCAGTTAGTCCAGAACATCAAGCTGAAACAAAGGAGAAATGACAGACACTGAGTGCAAAAATCATCCTGAGGAGGCTCATTCTGAAAATGTACCCCTATATACATTTCTGGAGAGCACCAAATACATCCAGGAGCTACAATTTTTGCAGTTTTTGTTTTCGCGAATCCACCAGAGGCCGCTGTGCATGCTTTTTCAGATCTCAAATTTTTCTCATGAGTGCCATTCACGCCTGCTGCTCTCGCGTAAATCCAGCAGAGGCCGCTGTTGACTGACTGAATGACCGATCGACTGACCCACCCACCTCCTTACCTAAACCCAGTGCTTAATTTGTAAGTTGCGAGGACCTGGAACAGATCGGGGTAACAGATCCGGCATGTTACCAGAGGCAGGAGAGGTGTCGCGGACGAAAGTGAAGAGCCGGAGGGAGGTTGTCGCGGACTAAAGTGAAGACCGGGGTAGTTATCGTGGACAAAAGTAAAGATGCTTTCTGGTACCATTCTTCACTGGACTCAAACCCCATCGTCCTCCACTCTGCAACTCAAGTCTGCCGACGTGGCGAGCTAACTGGACAAACTGGTAAGCAGAAAAGCCGTCCATACGGATGTAAGCGGTCAGCTGGTAGCACGAAAAGGAACAGCGTCATACTGCCCCATAGCGTTCATTTTAAAGACAAAATACAGCGATACGTAGCTCTGGCTACATGATTTGTGATCTCCAGAAATGTATACAGGACCACGTTTTCAGAATGAGACTATGTTACTATAACTTGTTTCAGGGTTTCCAGCATTTTGGAAAAGGTAACGTTTTAAAACGGCAAAAATGTACTCAACACAGGCCAATTGTGGATGCGTACCCCTGTCTACATTTGTGAAGAGCACAAAATAGGTAGCCAGAGGTACGTGTGGCTGCATTTTGTCTGTAAAACGAATGCTATGGGGCGGTATGATGCTGCCAACAGCTTCTCTTTGTTTTAGCGGTACCACTGACCGCTTACCTCCATGTGGACGGCTTTTCCTGTGTTACCAGTTTGCCCAGTGGCTCGTTGCATATGCCTAGAAGACTTTGGACGCGGAGAAGAGTTGACCGCAACGATGGAGTTTGAGTGCAGCGTGGAATCTTTCCAGAAAGCAGGTAAAACAAAAGCAAAAAAATTAAATAAATGAATAAACAAACGCTGTAAAATCACACGGTCGCGACAGCTTTTCTTTTTCTAGATTGCTTTTAAAAAACACTTGGTTGGGTTTAGGGACGAGGTCGTTGGTTGGTTGTTCAGTCAACAGCAAGCTGGCCTTGTCGGCTGAAGTGTATATTGCACCCTCTGGTGGTGGATTTACACGAGAAAAGGATGTGCGAGAGAAATTTGAGATCATCAAAAAGAGATAAGCCTCTGGTGGATTTGCAAAAACAAAAACTGAGAGCAGACGTACCTCTGTACCACCTTTGATATCCCAGAAATGTAGACCTGGGTATATATCCATAATAAGCCTGGGTTGAATTTACAGTTATACTTGTCCCACACTTTCACAAACAGTAGATTCAAGGACTTTTTTACAACCCAGACTCATTGACCTGATCTAAAGTGAGAACTATTTATGCTTTATAGATCCCTTATACAATTTTTTTGTAGTGAAATTAATAAAATCTCACTTCTGGCATTCATCCAGGACGAATGCTCGTGGATGGTCATCTCCAGACATGGTGACCACAGTGTCCCGGTCGAAGGCGCCCCAGCGGCTCTGGTCCACCGTGTGTCTGCTGATAGTGGAGGTGGTGTAACTGGTCCAGTATAAAGTGTCCCAGGCTCTGTGATACGCCAGACCCTCCACTGAGCCCACATCTGCACACACACAGACATACTCTACATTACTGGAGAAAAAAAACACTGAAATCACTTCTGAAACGTTCATGCATAGTTAGAGTCAAAATCATTCGCCCTCCTTTTTTTTATTTCCAAATGAAGTTTAACAGATTCAGAAAATTTTTACAGTATTTCCTCTAATATTTTTTCTTCTGGAGAAAGTCTTATTTGTTTTATTTCGGCTAGAATAAAAAACTGTTTTTAATTTGTTTAAGCAACCCAGGCTCTTTCTGAAAACGTAGTACCATGGACGTTTCTGGAGACCGCAAAAATTTCCCAGGAGGTACGTATTTTTGCGAATCTGCGAGAGGCCGCTGCGTGCGCTTTTTCACATCTTAAATTTCTTTCGTGAGTGCTGTTTGCGCCCGCTGTTCTCGCGTAAACCCACCAGAGGCCACTGTCGACTGATTGTCTGTCTGACTGTCTAAATGAATGGCCGGCTGGCCAATCGACTGACTGACCCACCCTCCTCCTTCCCTAAACTCAACCAATTTTATCGATTGACCCGCCCACCGACTTACTTCCCTGAACCCAACCAATGGTTTACAAAATCCGTCCAGAAAAAGAAAAGCCCTCGTCTGATTTTTACCACGTTTTCAGATTTTACCGCATTCTCATCTTGTTACTAACTTGTTCATTATATTTTTTGGATTCTGTTTTTGTCTTGCCTGATTTCTGGAACCGCTCTTTCCCAGACTCGAACCCCGTCATCGTGGTCAACTCCTCTCTGCGTCTCAAGTCCGCCAACGTAACATGACAAGCTAACCGGGCAAACTGGTTGTGACGGGAGGGTTTTCCCGTCACA
>CAIGQZ010031698.1:1852361-1865489 GCA_903798205.1 Danio tinwini | reverse complement strand
TGTGTGTGTGTGTGTGTGTGTGTGTGTGTGTGTGTGTGTGTGTGTGTGTATGTGTGTGTGTGTGTGTGTGTGTGTGATGCATCAGTGGCCACTCACCCACTGGTGTTTTCTGATTGGTGAAGATCATGGTTTGATTTGTCCCGTCAGTGTTTGCCATGCTGATATTGTCGCCATCAGTCCAGTACAGCTTCCTTACAGTCACAGAGCACTGAGAGTTAACAACAACTAACAATCTGTGTGTATGTGTGTGTGTGTGTGTCTGTGTGAGCGTGTCTTTGTGTACGTATACATGTGTATGTATGTTTGTGTCTGTGTATTTACAGTATGTATATGTGTGTTTGTGTGAGTGTGTCTGTATGTGCGTCTGTGTGTCTATATGTGTGTGTGTGTGTGTGTGTGTTTCCCTCTGTAAATGCAGCAGTATTGTCAGACTGACCCCAGTACAGGATGCAGCACAAGACAGTGTGGTTTGTCCAGACCCTGAATCACAGCGTTCTTGAAGGATCCGTCCAGTCGGGCCACATTGATCTGCTTCTTATTGCCATCATAGCTGGTCCAGAAGAGATTTCGAGAAACCCAGTCCACCGCCAGACCGTGTGCGTTGGGGATATCTGAACACACACACAATAAAATTCCCAAATATCAACGGTTTGATTCAATATAAACTTTCTTTCATTCATGATGTGTTTCCAGAGAAAGATAGACGTAAAATGCAAGTCATAATTTCATCAGAAAAGCCTGCAACATGTCTGTAATTTGGTTTTGGAGGCTGTGCTAATTTGACTTAAACAGCAGTGTCTGAAAACACACTCGACTGTAAACACACACAGCTGATCTGCACGCTCAACAATGAGCAAGTGCATACAGACAACAACATAATATTAGACTAGATATTCTTCAAGACACTAGTATTCAGCTTAAAGTGACATATAAAGGCTTAACTAGGTTAATTAGGGTAAAGTTAGGTAATTAGGCAAGTCATTGTATAACAGTGGTTTGTTCTGGAGACAATCCAAAACAAATATTGCTTAAAGGGGCTAATATTGACCTTAAAATGGGTTTAAAACAATTAAAAACTGCTTTTATTCTAGCCGAAATAAAACAAATAAAGAGCCCCTATTATGGGTTTTTGAGAATGATCCTCATGTAGTGTGTAACTCAGCTCTAAGTGAAGTGAAATATCCAGCTAAGGCTTAAATCTGAAAGTGGACAGTTTTAAAAACTATTGATTCATCTATAAAAGAGTCGACTCATAGTGGTTTAAATGAATTGTCTTGATAACGAGTCTTTAGCTGTTTTGGCGTGACGTGGATACGAAACATAAGCCCCGCCCATTTGTTGCTCGCACAAACCCGGGAAAATTTAAACCTACGGCCCCGCCCACAAACACAGTAACAAAGAGGAGGAAGATAAACAGATCCCAGTTTAACCAAGTCATGAAGATGCTGTGCTTAGCTGGATATTGTTGGAAGTGTGAGGAAAAGTTTGTGTTTTTTTTTACCCAAAGATGAAAGATGAGTCAGTTGTTGGGGTTTATTTTTGCAAAAATACCTCAGCATTACAGCCCAGCCTTGTGCTGTTCGAGTGCTTCTGGAATCTACACGCTTACAACGGGGCATTCGTCAACCGTTTGTTAAAGGAAGGATCAGAAAAGACTATTGATGTAAGGGATTTGTCAGTACATGGATCAGTGGATCAAGGATTTCTTCCTCCATTTCACAAGTGTAAGTAAGTGCATTACCATGGCTGCCTCCTTGTTTTCTCCAGCTTGCAAATGATGTATTTAATTGTGTTTTGTTACTTGTAAGCGCGTGTACTGTATCTGGTTAACTCTTTATATTCTCATATCGCGTCTAATGAACGCCACGTTGAAAACGAGACTCGTGCTGCTTCGTTTACGGACTTAAATGCGTTCGTGAGCTCGCGTTCCACTGCCGTTTGTCTTTACTATGGCCACCGTCAGCTGTTCTTACACAGTGGTCAAGGTTCAAAACGGGGTGAGGTGTCTGAATAACACTCAGGGCCGGAGCAAGCTGAACTGGAGCTCTAGGCGAACGGCGATCATAACCGCCCTCAGCCCAAAAGTGAAATAGAAAGTGACCGGTTCGCGGATAAAAGTGACAACCGGGAGGCAGGGGGTGGGTGTTGTGGATGAAAGTGAGGACCTGGGGGTTCGCAGATGCCGCCCTCCCTATTCTGTCGCCCAAGATGGCCGCCTAGGTCGCCTCTATGGACGTGCCGGCCCTTATAACACTGTTGAGAACCGGGTCCTGTGTACTATGGTGTTAGTAACTACTATGAAGCGTGTTTCAGGCGGATGCAGTGATCGGCATTTCACTGTATCGTGCTGAACACTGTCAACAAATCGCAACAGGCTGTCATCGGTCCAATCAGCACAGATTAGCTTCGCGCTAAGGAGGGGTTTGGGAACAAATGAATCACTGAAAATTCATATGAGAGTCGCTGGGATGATTAGGCAAAAATAAATGGCTTAAATCTGAAAGTGGACAGTTTTTAAAACTATTGATTCGTCTATAAAAGAGTCGACTCATAGTGGTTTAAATGAATCGTCTTGATAATGAGTCTTTAGCCGTTACGATGTGACGTGGATACGAAACATAATGGTTGCACGCGCAAATTTAAACCTGCGGCTCCGCCCACTAACACAGCAGCAAACACAAACAGATCCTGAAGTCATGAGTCATGAAGACGCTGTGTTTACCAGGATATTATTGGAAGTGTGAGGGAAAGAAGTGCTTCGGCAATCTGCACACTTACAATGGGACAGACAATACACCAGGGGTGCGGGCAGAATAAGGAGTTTATTAGGCATAGGGCTTCGGGCTGGTGCGCAGCACTGGAAAGGCTACCGAAGGCTCAGGGTGAGCGCGATGGGAGCCTGCAGAGATAGCTTGTCAGAGGACAGAGGAGGGGCCCCCCGGCTGGGGATGTGATCGTTGGGCAAAGCAGAGTACAGGTAAGCCCTGAGAACATATAACACTTCACGCAAGAGGTGCCACAGCAATGACTGCAAATAGAAATGATCTACATGTTTTGTTACTTGTAACCGTGTGTACTGTATTAGGTTAACTCTTTATATTCTCATATCGAGTCTAATGCCACATTGTAAACGCGACGCGTGCTGCTTTGTTTACAGATTTAAATGCATTTGTGAGCTCGCGTTCCACTGCCGTTTGTCATTGCTATGGCCACCAATAGCTGATCCTACACACGTGCAGCAGTCAATGCTCAGAATAGTTCAGCTTTTGCTGCTGTAATACTGAATGTGTGTCAAAGAATAGAGCAATATGCTGGTGTTTAACTGCACTGCTTTCAGCACTGAGGTGTCTGAATAACACTGTTGAGAAGCGGGTGCTGTTTACTGTGGTGTTAGTAAGTTTACTATGAAGCGTGTTTTGGGCATCCACTGCAATCGGATCCTATACCAATGTTGACAACCTGGGGGCTTGATAAACCGCGCTGGGCATTTTACTGTCTCGCGATGAACGCTGTCGACCAATCGCAACAGGCTGTCATCGGTCCAATCAACGCAGATTAGCTTTGTGCTAAGGAGGGGTTTGGGAACCAATGAATTACTGAAGGATTCATAGGGGAGTCGCTGGGATAATTAGGTAAAAATAAATGCATATTATAAGACCACGAAAGTGTTTTTTGACCTTGCATGCAGATCAGCCTGTTGTTGGAGACCCATAAAACCGAAATATGACCCTTTACAATGTGTAATAGGGGCTCTTTAAGACTTTCTCCAGAAGAAAAAATATTATTAAATACTGTGAAAATTCCTGAATCTGTTCAACATCATTTGGGAAATATTTGAAAAAGAAATAGTTATAATCTAGACTTCAACTGTATGTATGTACCCTGAGCTCATGTAAACCACAAAATAATCGTTGCACACTTGTCAAATAAATCTCCTTCTGATTCAGATTTAACTGTGGATCAATTTTGTACCTGCAGACACCACGGTTTCGATGCCTGTGCCATTAATGAAGGCTCTCTTGATAGTCTGCGTCCGCACGTCTGACCAGTAGATTCGCTTCTCCAGAGCGTCGTAATCCACCACCGTCACGTTATCGATGTCCGGCACGGTGAAGGAGATGATGTAGTTATAGTAGGGGTTATATATGTCCACTCCTCGGATCTCAATCTGACGCGCGTACAGCAGAAACTGACGAGACTCTGAGGACAAACACACACAAACATCACTGAGGCCAGAAATAATGCTCCGTAAACTAATGTTAGTTGGCGACACTGTGGCTCAGTGGTTAGCACTGTGGCCTCACAGCAAGAAGGTCGCTGGTTCGAGTCCCGGGCCAGTTGGCGTTTCTGGGTGGAGTTTGCATGTTCTCTATGTGTTGGCGTGGGTTTCCTCTAGGTGCTCCTGTTTCCCCCACAGTCCAAACACATGCGCTATAGGGGAATTGATTAACTAAATTGGCCATAGTGTGTGTGTGTGTGTGTGTGTGTGTGTGTGTGTGTGTGTGTGTGTGAATAATTGTGTGTGTGTGAGTGAATGAGTGTGTACTGGGTTGCAGCTGGAAGGGCATCCGCTGTGTAAAACATATGCTGGATAAGTTATCGGTTTATTCCACTGTGGCGACCCCTGATAAATAAAGAAACTAAGCCAAAGGGAATGAATGACTGTTAGTTAATGTACTGTATTTACTGGCATGAACAAACAAGTATTTAACCTTAGTTTACGCTATTTAAATAAAAATAAATAAATGAATAAATATATGTATGAATGAATAAATAAATAAATGAATAAATAAATGAATAAATATATGTATGAATGAATGAATAAATAAATAAATAAATAAATGAATAAATATATGTATGAATAAATGAATAAATAAATAAATAAATAAATGAATAAATAAATAAATGTATAAATAAATAAATGAATAAATAAATAAATGTATAAATAAATAAATAAATAAATGAATAAATAAATAAATAAATAAATGAATAAATAAATAAATCAAAAAAATTAATTAATTAATTAATAAATGAATAAATAAATAAATAAATGAATGAATGAATAAATAAATAAATAAATAAATAAATAAATAAATAAATAAATAAATAAATAAATGAATAAATGAATAAATAACGTTAGTTTATATTAACGGCAATGCGGTGGTGTAGTGTTGTAGTGTTGTAGTTTGAGTCCCGGGCCAGTTGGCGTTTCTGTGTGGAGTCTGCATGTTCTCCCCGTGTTGGCGTGGGTTTTTTCCGGGTGCTCCGGTTTCCTCCACAAGTCCAAAGACATGCGCTATAGGGGAATTGGGTGTGCCAAATTGTCCATAGTGTATGTGTATGAATGAGTGTATGGGTGTTTCCCAGTGATGGGTTGCAGCTGGAAGGGCATCCGCTGTGTAAAACATATGCTGGATAAGTTGGTGGTTCATTCTGCTGTGGCGACCCCAGATTAATAAAGGGACTAAGCCGAAAAGAAAATGAATGAATGAATGAATAGTTCATATTAACTCATAGTGCATTAGCTAATGTTAACAAGCCCAACTTTGGATTTTAATAATGCATTAGTTAATGTGGAACTATGATTAATAAATGCTGCACAAGATTATTCATATTTAGTAATTAGTAAACACATGAACTAATGAACCATTATTATAAAGTGTCAGAAAAGAGACACAAGCAAAATAAAACCTACTCCAGTGCCAGCAAGATATGAAGATCTATTAACTTTAAGTGTCTCACTGTAACTCAAAGAGAAGTTCTGGAAGCCACTTTATAGTGTGTTAATTATGTGAAAGGATGATTGATTTGTGTGTCTAGAATATTTGATGAACTTTACGAAAAAAATCTGTAGGAAAATTAATAAAGTTCTGTCAGAAAATTACCAGGAGCTCTTCTATTACGTGTAGAGAAACTCAATGCAATGTGTAATCCAAAATAAGATTAAAAAACAATCTCTAGTTCTGCTGCTTCATATTTGTTTTAGCTGTTTTAATAAATCTGCGTTTGGAGCTTCATCTTTGTCGTCCTCCCTAATTCCTCACAATACTAAAATCAGCTTTTAAATGTTGCCTTATTTTATCATTTATTTTGGTGTATTTTTTGTTATTTTTTATTTCACTCTAAAAAGTGCAGGGTTAAATCCGTAAACACATTTTGGTTTAATTGTTGGTTTAATTGGATTAATTATGTTTTGGTTTAATTATTTAACATTTAATAATAATAATAATAATAATAATTCCTTACATTTATATAGCACTTTCTGGGCACTCAAAGCGTTTTATATATTGGGAGGAATCTCCTCATCCACCACCAGTGTGCAGCATCCACCTGGATGACGCCACGGCAGCCATTTTGTGCCAAACCGCATACCAGCTGATTGGTGGAGAGGAGACAGAGTGATGAAGCCAATTATGATATGGAGAGGGTTCGGAGGCCAGATTTGTGCAGATTCGGATGCCGGGGTTAATCCCCTACTCTTTTTCGAAGGACATCCTAGGATTTTTAATGACCACAGAGAGTCAGGACCTCGGTTTAATGTCCAAAAGATGGCGATCACTGAGCAGTATAGGGTCCCCGTCACTGTACTGGGGAATTACACACAGCCCGCAGGTTGAGCGCCCCCTGCTGGCCTCACTAACAGCAACCTAGCTTTCCCATGTGGTCTCCCATTAGCTTCAGTGGGTGACCATGTGAGAGTTGCAGAGAGCTAGCTGCCGGCCAGTTGGGTTGACTGAGGTAGTGCAAACACACCGTTGGGTTGCCCATGCTTGAAAGGGCAGTAAGATGGTCTCTCACCTTTAAACAACTAAGTTGGGTTATTTAACCCAGCCGGTTTATTCATTTTTCATGGAACTTTCTGGATTTATCACGACGTCAGACTGTCATGGAGCTCGCAACAACTAAAATTACCTATAGCCTATATATTTTGAACAAATCATGCTAAAGGTTTACCGATTTCACTGTTAAATGTAGTTTTTGATCTGTCAATATGTGGGTTTTGTCTTTTGTTAACTGAATGAAGTCGCAGAAATTAGGCTAGCGGCTATATGAAGGTGAAAAACTGCTCACTGCTTGTCACAATTAGGTCATAAAATACTAAAACTGTACTTTCAAGGCTATATTTTCTCAAGTAGGCCTATGTTTACAACGGCCTATGTTTAAATAGGCTAGGTTTAAAAAAGGCTTAACTAGGTTAATTAGGGTAAAGTTAGGGTAATTAGGCAAGTCATTGTATAACAGTGGTTTGTTCTGGAGACAATCCAAAACTAATATAGCTGAAGGGGGCTAATAATATTGACCTTAAAATGGGTGAAAAAAATTAAAACTGCTTTTATTCTAGCCAAAATAAAACAAATAAGACTTTCTCCAGAAGAAAAAATATTATAGGAAATACTATGAAAAATTCCTAAATCTGTTTAACATCATTGGGGAAATATTTGAAAAAGAATCATCATATCACAGGAGGCTGAATAATTTTAACTTCATCTGTACATGCTGTTGTGTAATTACAGGCATAAATTGATCCTAAAATGACAATAATATCATTTATCGCAATAATTTCTTGTGACAGGTCTAGTTTAAAGTGTACCGGGGCCCTAAATGGTGTGTTTAATGTTCATAAATATTAATTTTTTGTCTGTAATCGGTGTTTCTCTCACCGTAGCATGTGTGGTTGTCTTCTCTGAGCCTCATGAGATGTGGACAGGCGCAGGAGAACGTCTGATTATAGTTGATCAGACACAGATGAGAACACGGACCCAGACCTCCTCGAGCAGCACACGGGTTCGGCGCTGGACACACAAATAAAAAAAAAAAACACACACATTTAATCATCAACACAAAACATAAAACCACACCTCCAGATGAGACCTAATGTCAGACTGAAGCCTAATTAATCTAAACATGCTGTTGGCATCCAAAGCTGTGAATTAAACTGGAATTATATCATTCATCTATTTCCTTTTCAGCTTAGTCCCTTTATTAATTTGGGGACGCCACAACGGAATGAACCACCAACTTATTCAGCATATGTTTTACACAGTGGATGTGCTTCCATTAGCAACTCATCACTGGGAAACATCCTTACACACTCATTCACACACACACTCATACACTACGGACAATTTAGCCTACCCAATTCACCTATACCACACGTGTTTGGACTGTGGGAGAAACCAGAGCACCTGGAGGAAACCCACACGAACATGGTGAGCTTGCAAACTCCACACTGAAATGCCAGCTGACCCAGCCAAGGCTAGAACCAGTGACCTTCTTGCTGTAAGGCGATTGTGCTATCCACTGTGCCACCGTGACGCCAGATTAAATCATTCATTCATTCATTTTCTTTTTGGCTTAGTCCCTTTATTAATCAGGGGTCGCCACAGCGGAATGAACCGCCAACTTATCCAACACGTTTTTATGCAGCGGATGCCCTTCCAGCCGCAACCCATCTCTGGGAAACACCCACACACACTCATTCACACTCAAACACTATGGATAATTTAGCCTACCCAATTCACCTGTACCGCGTGTCTTTGGACTGTGGGGGAAACCGGAGCACCTGGAGGAAACCCACGCAAACGCAGGGAGAACATGCAAACTCCACACAGAAACGCCAATTGACCTAGCCGAGGCTCGAACCAGAAACCTTCTTGCTACCTACTGCGCCACTGCGTCGCCCCAGAATATTAGATCAATAATAAAAAAAACTGTATAAATTATACCCCCTGTGTTCAAGAGAACTTCACTGCACACCAGCAGGTGATAAAGATAAATTAACTTTAAATGTCAAACTCAAATACATGTTTTGGAAACCCATTTTATATTAATTATAAGAAAGGATGATTAACTTGTGTGTCTGGAATAGTTAATGAACTCTGCACTCGAAGAAAACCAAATGATATGAATAATCTACTGTGTGAAAATGACTTTTCCTTTTCGATTGCACAGAAATTAAATCCAATTTTTAATTTAAAAGTACGCGACTCTAGAGCACAAAACAGTCATAATTGTTTAAATTGTTTTTAAACTGAGATTTATACGTTTATTTATACATATTAAGTCAGAAATATTAGCCCCCTGTTTAGTTTTTTCCCCAATTTCTGTTTTAAGAGTTCACACTCAGCTGATGATTGATTATAAAGCTTGCTTGTCATGCTGTCCCGGGAGAGAGGTAGATCAGGTAGATCTCGAGAACTCCCCTGCTGTAGTAGCTAATGAACAGATAGTGATTGCTTATAAGATATAACTTCTTACTAGGAGCATGTCTATGCTGCCAATTTAGATGAGTCAATTTACTTAAGTTGCATGTTTTTTGACGATGGGAGGAAACCGAGGAACCCAGGGGAAACCCACGTGAGCACGGGGAGAACGTGTAAACTCCACACAGAAACATTGGCTGGCTTGGTAAGGACTAGAACCAGTGACGTTCTTGCTGTGAGGCAACAGTGCTAACCACTGGGCCACCGTGCCACCCATCTAGGAAAGGAGGAAGAGTAGGGGTGGAAGGGGGGATTCTTCAAAATGAAGATAGCTGTGATTTGGAACTTAGGGTGTTTATAGTGGCTTAGGAATCGTCTGATTGGTGAATCACGAATTGAATAATGCGGGCCGGCTGCAAGCAATCATAAGCACATGATCCTCTCGAAATTAGTTTATAAATAAACTTCACTTAACGGTAATTAGGCAAGTTATTGTAGACTATAAAAAAATATGTACAGCTTAAAGGGGCTAATACTTTTGTCCTTAAAATGGTGCTTGAAAAATTAAAAACTGCTTTTATTCTAGCTGAAATAAAACAAATAAGACTTTCTCCAGAAGAAAAAATATTATAGCAAATACTGTGAAAATTTCCTTGATCTGTTAAACATCACTTATACAAATTTAAATATTTAAAAAAAAAAATCAAAAGGGGGGCGATTAATTCTGACTTTAACTGTATATACACAGTGCTCAGCATAATCGCGTACACAACATTTTGAAAATGAATATTTGATCCATTTCTCAGTGAATATAGGCAATGTATTTTGGTGCATTTCAACAAAACAGATTTGTTAAACACATATAGTTCTTAAAGTAATATTTTAAGTCACCAAACATATTATATACAAACATCTATATATACAATTAAATTCAAGCTAAATATTGCAAAATTTCAACTCATTTTTTCCATTTTTTTTGCTTCTCCTGATTTTTCTTCTTTTTTTTTATTTGTATTTAATATTTGTCTATAAAATATAAATTTGGCTGTTCTAGTTCTTGGACCGTTACCATAAGTTATTTTGTTAGATAAGCTGCAGATTTGGCTTCAGTACTGACTAATCGAATGTACACACATATAATATTGTATAGCTTCCTACTTGTCAGGATTCTGCCACTTTGGACTTGTTAATTCTTGTTTAACACTAGTCCTGTCATGTCAGCTTGGTAAAGTTGGTTTTAGTTTTGATATTCGCCGGACATTCGCGCACACAGTTTTAGGTATCATCTGCAAATTACATTGACTGAACCAAAACGCACAGCAACGCAAAGCAGAAAAATGTTTTTTTTAGAAGATTCCAGTAAATGGTTAGAGGCCAGACTGATTTACTATAGGTAGCAAGGCTTCTGGATTAGTTAGAGTTAGTTCCTCTAACTATATGGTACTTATAAAGCAGAAATAGGCAATATCTCTTGTCATAAGCATCAGCTTAAGCACCTAAATATTATTTTCTCACATTTTCCCCTTCATTTACGTATACATCACACAAATATATAGGAAAAGAAATTTACAGTATTTCACCTAGATGTAAGCTTCTCATTCTAATGTGTGCTCATATTTCTAGGCACTAAACTGACTCACTACAGCCATATTTTCCCTTTATAATTTTACAGTAAAGTAAAATTTTGGATAAATACTTTAACACTACAGTAAATCACCCTACAGTAATTTTATGACTTTAAAGGGTGTAGTACATTCACAGAGGCCAGACTGACTTACTACAGATGAGATTTTACCTATAGTGTTATTCATATTTGTACAGTACACACATATTGAAAAAAAATATTTACAGTAAATCACCCTACTGTAATTTTATGATGTTAAAGGGTGTAGTACATTCACAGAGGCCACACTGACTTGCTACAGGTGAGATTTTAGCCATATTTTAATTTATAAGTTTATAGTAAACAAAATTTTGGAAAAAATATTTACAGTAAAACACCCTACTGTAATTTTAAGAATTGAAAAGGTGTAGTACATTCACAGAGGCCAGACTGACTTACTACAGGTGAGATTTTACCCATAATGTTATTCATATTTGTACAGTACACACATATTGAAGAAAAATACTTACAGTAAATCACCCTACTGTAATTTTATGATTTTAAAGGGTCTAGTACATTGACAAAGGCCAGACTGACTTACTACAAGTGATATTTACCCATATTATTATTCATATTTGTACAGTTCACACATATTGAAGAAAAATACTTACAGTAAATCACCCTTCTGAACTTTTATGATTTTAAAGGGTGTAGTACATTCACAGAGGCCAGACTGACTTACTACAAGTGAGTTATTTCCCATATTATTATTCATATTTGTACAGTACACAAATATTGAAAAAAATATATTTATAGTAAATCACCCTACTGTAATTTTATGACTTTAAAGGGTGTAGTACATTGACAAAGGCCAGACTGACTTACTTTGGGTGAGATTTTAGCCATATTTTCATTTATAATTTTACAGTATACAAATATTTTTGGAAAATAATTACAGTAAATCACCCTACTATAATTTTATGATTTTAAAAAGTGTAGTACATTTACAGAGGGCAGACTGACTTACTACAGGTGAGATTGTACCTATATTATTATTCATATTTGTACAGTACACACATATTTTTTAAAACGGTACTTTACAAATATGAATAATAATATGGCTAAAATCTCACCTGTAGTAAGTCAGTCTGGCCTCTGTAATTGTATTACATTCTTTAAAATCATTAAATTACAGTAGGGTGATTTACTGTAAATATTTTCCACAAATATTTGCGTACTGTACAAAGAAATAATGCTAATCAAAAGGAAAAGAGTGGCTCTCTATAGAACAATCATAATAAATTTTGATTTTATGTGACATTTTTTTTGTATTTATGAGGAACAATCTCCATTATAGATGTGACGTCTTCACAGAAAACACAGAAACATTTTCGCTATTTTGGCGAAAACTTAATATTTTTCATGGCAAGGTTGACATTAGCATATATATATATATATATATATATATATATATATATATATATATATATATATATAGTGTTTCCTCTAGGATTTTTTCCAGCTGTAGCGGCAGGACTTGTACCAACTACCTATGGTGTTATTTCAAGGACACATGTTGTGAGCGCAGTATTACAAGTTGAGATCGCATTTATGTAATACGAGCATGCGAATCTCTGCTTGCGCGCTGATTTCCTCTGTTCGTGCACAAAACTTCAAACCCTCAAATATACGCTGCTCAAGTGCAGATTTTCGTGCCTTAAATAAACGCTGCTGAAGTGCGATTTAGTGCGTTTATGTGACAAATACGTCTCCAACATTTATTAGATTTGCTAGGAATGTTTATGAATGTCTCTAATAGACCTACAGAGCAGCATTAATGCGTCCTGAAGTAAAGTGAAACAGCTGAAGTAGCTGAACAGTCGTGAAGTAAAGTGACACGGCTATAAACTCCAGCCAGATGAAGTCATTGTATGCAGAGCCATAGACCTTTATCTATACAGTGTAATTATGGAAACCGTTGTTCATCTTAACTGAAAGCTACGCCGTGTTTGCTGGCCTCACGCATCACGCAGTCCTGTCAGTCAGTCAGCATGTCACCGTAAAGGGTTAAACAAATAACGCACAGCTCTACTACGGTTAAAGAAAAGTTTGCGCTGTTATAATTCACTTTCCTTTTAATACGTTTTGGTGCGATTATAACACGCTATTAAAAAAACAACAACTTAATGTATTGAATGGGAAGCTGTAATATAGCTGTGGCGGGATGAGTTTTGGTGTGGCGCCCCACCATGGAAGAATAAATGTAGCGGAAACCGTGTGTGTGTGTGTGTGTGTGTGTGTGTGTGTGTGTGTGTGTGTGTG
>CAIGQZ010031698.1:1829972-1842611 GCA_903798205.1 Danio tinwini | reverse complement strand
AGAGACTCACAAATGAATGAATCACTTATTAAAATTATCTGGTCAGTCACGATCAAAATCAACGATTCATATGATCTGGTCAGAGCGAGTCACCAGTTAGCAACTCACTGATTCAAATGATCCAGGCAGAGTGAATCTCTGGTGAGTGACTCACTGACTCATATGATCTGGTCAGAGTGAGTCACTAGATGAATCACTGATTCAAATGATCTGGTCAGAGCAAGTCTCTGGTTAACAACTCTCTGATTCTAATGATTCAGTCAGAGTGAATCTCTGGTTAATGACTCACTAATTCATATGATCTGAACAGACAGAGTCACTAATTAATGAATCACTAATTCAAATTATCTGGTCAGTGCGAGTCACTGGTTAAAGACTCACTGATTCATATGATCTGGTCAGAGCGAGTGACCAGTTAACAACTCACTGATTCAAATGATTCAGTCAGAGTGATTCTCTGGTTAACCCTCAGGGGTCTGAGGTGATTTTGGGGCCCCTGAGATGTTTTGACATGCCCTGACTTTTGTGCTAATTTCAGCTACTTATTACATAGTATTGGCCAACATGCATTTTATTTGTATTCAGCACAAACTGTGCTACAACAATATGTGACAATTATTGATGTACATGTTTGTGTTTTTTAGAAAAAATAATATTATGCGTGGTTAGTAGGATTTGGAGAAAATAAAAATGTAGCCCAAAAAAACACACTAAATGTGCCTGAACAAGACTTTTGACTAACCAGTCTAATAGGCTAGGATATTTACTTCACAATTATGTAAAAATAATTTTATTCTCTCATTCAAAGGAAACATTACACAGATTTACATTTTGTTAAGTTTGTTTGGTTCATCTCAGGTCCATGCGTGACAATGCTCATGAATAATTCACACCTGGAGAGACAAAAGACACTCCCCCACTCACATATTAAGGGAATTGTAAAGCAATGTCCATCTGCAAAAGCTAGCCCAAATTTTTTCAATATTTTGCTTGAATTTTATTGTATTATCTTTCAATTTCTGAATATATTTGGTGACTAAATATTATTTGAATAAATATATCTGTTTGATAAATCAGTTTTGTTTAAATGCATCAAAACACATTTCCAATATTCACTGAGAAATGGAGGGAAATATTTGAAATGGTATTTTGCAAAACTGTTGTAATAAAAACTTTCCTGTGCATTAATCCAGCATTTAATAATAATTTCTGAATGACTCTGGCATAATGACAAAACACAAGAATAATCAAAATAATATTTTAAGACCTTTTATATATATTTTGCCCCCAAGTAGTTGCAGCCTTAATTAACTTTTTCAAAACTTTAACAGGTTCAACTACGATAAAATAAATACAATTTAAATTAATAACACGTATAACATGCGTCACGTTCTATCCAGCGTGCTGTGGGTGTGTGGGCAGCTTACGTCATTGTTTGTATTAATGGCGTAAGTGGAAAGAGCCGGCGTGATGCGCTCTCTGCTAAAAAAAAATTGCATGGATTACCTAGCGAGACAACATTTGCTTTCAAAATGAGTTGGAAAGTTCACCCTCCATCTCTCACGTCGTCTCACGTGGACGATTGTAATAACAATGCCTCGTGGGCGTGGTCGCATTAAAAATAATGAGCTCAGACAGAGAAACTAGACATAGCGTTGGTTTCATACTGATTACTTTATCAAGCAATATTTGTCTTCAACATGCACAGCTGCATTTAAAAGTAGACACTTCAAGCTTTCTATAGATATATGTCTCATGTCTGTGTGTTTAGTTTTTGCGGAGTTTCAGTAGATTTTGCTGACGTGTTTGTAAAAACAGTTCACGGAGAGAGAAAAGAGAAAGTGCCTTCACTGTATATTTTCCTTATTTTGCAAAAACACACACTTTTGTTGTTATTGTGAGTGTACACAAAAAACTAGACACCTAACAGATTCGATTGATGTATTGCTCATATCTGTACGATCAAAACTGAAAGTGTAATTGAAGTTTTCTTTGCCGTTTTCATGTGAAAACATGTCAAAACGAGTATTCGCGGTCTTCGACCCCTTGGGGTTAACGACTCACTGATTCACATGATCTGGTCAGAGCGAGTCACCAGTTAGCAACTCACTGATTCAAATGATCTGGTTAATGTGAGTCTCTGGTTAACGACCTGCTGATTCATATTATTTAGTCAAAGTGAATCACTAATTAATTAATCACTGATTCAAATGACCTGGTCAGAGAGAGTCTCTGTTTAACGAATCACTAAATCATATGATCTGGTCCAAGTGAGTCATTAGTTGAAGAATCACTGATTCAAATGATGCAGTAAGAGCTAGACTCTGGTTAGCAACTCCTTAATTAATATGATTTGGTCAGTGTAATTCACTTTTTAATGAATCACAGATTCATATGATCTGGTCAGAGCGAGTCACTAGTTAATAAATCACTGATTCAAATGATTTGGTCAGAGCAAATACTGAGTAAACAACTCACTGATTCAAACAATCTGTTCTGAGTCACCAGTTAATGATTCACTGATTCAAATTATCCAGTAAGAACTAGCCTCTGGTTAACAACTCTGGTCAGAGTGAGTCACTAGTTAATGAATCACAGATTCAAATGATCTGGTCAGCGTGAGTTTCTGGTTAACGACTCACTGATTAAAATTATATGGTCAGAGTAAGTTACCAGATAATGAATCACTGATTCAAATGATCCGATCAGAGTGGGTCTCTGGTTAATGACTCACTGATTCATTTGATCTGCTCAGAGTGAGTCACTAGATAATGAATCACTGATTCAAATGATCTGGTCAGAGCAAATCTTAAGTAACTCACTGATTTGAATGATACGATCAGAGCAAATGTCTGGTTAATGAGTCACTGATTCATATGATCTAGTCATCATAGCTAACAAATATGCAGCACATTACATTCATTCACACTAAAACTGTGATCCAAATGGATGGGATTGATTCCTGCAATTGAAACACATCCTAAATGCAGGCCTCCACCAGTAGCCGCTCTCACCTGTGCTCCTGCAGCTCTCCATGTCAGGTTCGAGGGCCCATCCTTCATAGCAGGAGCACTTGACATTGAACTTGTCCTGTTCACAGCGCTGGCTGCACTTCAGGTGCTTGGCGCAGAAGCCCTGGATCTGACACGTCTTGTTGTTGGTGCCCAGCTCCATTCCCAGCGGGCACGAGCACAGAACGCCCTCACCGGGGGCCACCGTACAGTTATGACTGCAGCCGCCATTTTCCAAAGAACACAGATCTACAGGAGGACAAACAATATAGTTAACCCTTGTGTACACTACCTGACAAAAGTCTTGTGGTGGATCTCAGTTGTAAGAGCAACAAATAATAACTTGACTTCTAGTTGATCATTTGGAAAAGTGGCAGAAGGTGGATTATTCAGATTAATCATCTGTTGATCTGCATCCCAATCATAACAAATACTGCAGAAGACCTACTGGAACCAGCATGGAGCCAAGATTCTCACAGAAATCAGTCAAGTTTGGTGAAGGAAAAGTCATGGTTTAGAGTTACATTCAGTATGGGGGCGTGTGAGAGATCTGCAGAGTGGATGATCAACATCAACAGCCTGAGGTATCAAGACATTTGTGCTGCCCATTACATTGCAAACCACAGGAGAGGGACAATTCTCCAGCAGGATAGCGCTCCTTCTCATACTTCAGCCTTCACATCAAAGCTCCTGAAAGCAAAGAAGGTCAAGGTGCTCCAGGATTGGCCAGCCCAGTCACCAGACATTATTGAGCATGTCTGGGGTAAGATGAAGGAGGAGGCGTTGAAGATGAACCCAAAGAGTCTTGATGAGCTCTGGGAGTCCTGCAGGAACGCTTTCTTTGCCATTCCAGATGACTTTATTAATGCGTGATTTGAGTCATTCAGAGATGTATGGATGCAGTCCTCCAAGCTCATGATGGAGTCAGACACAATATTCATTCTGTTTCCACTGCAGCATGACTTTATATTCTATACTGGACGTTATTGAAGGTTCAGTGATGAGACTTTAGTCTAAGCAGAGTCAGACCTTACTGTCCTAATGAAATCATTCATAATCAAGGCATGATCATATTTTATTGTGCTCAAATAAGCATTACTATTTATGTCATTATTATTATTTGTTGCTCGTAAAACTTAGATAGGCCACAAGACTTTTGTAGTGTACTGTTCAAATTGACTACCCTGTCGTCATGTTGGTGTCTGTTTTTTGCCTTCCCGTTGACTTCCATTATAACCACATTTTTTGATCGCAAAGTCATGACACCATATAATCATGCATTCTTGAATGTTGGTGCTTTTCTCTGTTGGGAAGAGGTAAAACTTTTAATTTTTACTTCCAATCATCAGTTGGCACCAAAAACCCTTTAGATAGTTTCCAACTTTTATATGGAGTTCTGTAGTGTGTGTGCATAAATAGTAACCGGCAGGTAATCAGCCTGACTGATGTAATGCTTTACATGGAACAATAGTATAAGTGTGAGTTCTTCCATTACAAAACAGCCCAGCAAACACAGGATGTCTACATGACGTCAGATTGACATTGTACTCCGTCATAGGACATTGCATTTTGTTTGGAAATGAAAATCGGGTTGACGTCAGAATCCAACGTCAGACCGACGTCAATGTCCAACGTCGTACAGATGATGCATTTTGGTTACTTTCCAAGGCAACCTAAAAACAACCAAATATCTATGTCTAATGATGTTACAGCTTGACGTTGTGTGGACGTTACCACAATGACATCTATCAGATGTTAGATTTTGGTTGCCGAACCTGATGAATAAATGTCAGTATTTGACGTCAGTATGATGTTGGTTTAAGACAGGGGTGTCCAAACTCGGTCCTGGTGGGCCAGTGACCTGGAGAATTTAGCTCCAACCCTAATCAAACACACCTGCATCAGCTAACCAAGTTCTTACTAGATCAACTAAAACAGGGGTGCTCAAACTCGGTCCTGGAGGGCCGGTGTCCTGCATATTTTAGTTCCAACCCCAATTAAACACCCCTGAACCAGCTAATCAAGCTCTTTCTAGGTATACAAAAACTTCCAGGCAGGTGTGTTGAAGGAAGTTGGAGCTAAACTATGCAGGACACCGGCCCTCCAGGACCGAGTTTGGACACCCCTGAACTAAAAACTACCTGGCAGGTGTGTTAAAGCAAGCTGGAACTAAACTCTGCAGGACACCGGCCTTCCTTGTTGGCTTGACGTTGGATTTTGGTCACTTTCCAACCCAACCCAAGCCAATATCAACAAAATATCAACGTCATTTCACGTTGTTATTGGAAAGTGATAACACTATTCTTAGATACTGGTGACCCAAATCTAACCTAATATTATTGATGATGTTTTATGTCTGCTGGGAGCATGAAGTCAGAGACTCTTACCGCAGAGTTTCTCATCAGAGCCGTCAGGACAGTCGTCTTTGCCGTCACAGAGTTTCTCAGCGGGCAGACAAATGTTGGAGTCATTGGCACACACATGATGGGAGAGTTTACACACCAGCGCCTCGCAGTTATCCTCATCTGAGTTATCTTCACAGTCACTGTCACCGTCACACACCCAAGCCTTGCTGATACACCGCGCTACACAACAAACACACATAAAACACTCCTGTTAAAATAAAAAACAGCAGGTCATTCTGAAGTTATGAGGTCCTATGAAATTAAAATGAACGTTTGTTAGTTTTAAAGATATCTATCAGCTTAGTGTGCTCCAAAGCAGCGACAAAATCCATGTTTAAAAGATATAAAACTGATATAAACATGTAAAGCTTGTAGTTTGCTCTTCCGCCCAAATGGGTCAACGATTTTTTTCACATCATCTCTTGCTTCAGTTTCTCATCAAATCGTCTGACCAATCAAATGCTCTCTAGTATCTGACATGCCCCGCCCTCCTTCTACTCATTGGCTTTTCATTTGATGCACTTGAGCTCAATCGTTCCCAGTGGCAGAGCTGTGATATAAACAAAACGCTATTGGCTGTATTTTTAAAAGAGGGAGGAGCTACTCTACGTCCCGCCTCTCTTCATTTTTCAGTTAAGATTACGTCAAACATCGAAAAATACCAAGCACTTCATGGCACCTTTAAAGGCCATGCGAAAAGATTTGGGAATTACCATTTCCTCATACATCATAAGTATATTTATTATATATCAAGTAATCATATTAAGATAATGTCGTACTTACTTACTTACTTACTTACATACTCCCAGGGCCATTTATAACAAAGTTGATATTTAGCCAGCACAAAGGAATGTTTAAATCTTATGAAATAATATGTGTAACTGAGAGTTCAGTAGTTTGCTGGGCGTCTTCCGAACACTCAGTAAAATGGATTGTCTTATGCTATACCTGTCATGATCTCATCTGTACATGCACTTTAATGAACTACAGATCCCATCATGCACTTCACTCACACACCTGGCCCAGAGTCCCCCTGATTGCAAACACACAAAGCTGTTTAGGACAAGTCAAATGGACTATAAACACAGCACACACACATTGCCGAGTCTTGTTTTGCTGTAACATTACGAAGCGCTCTCTGTGTCTAGTCTTTCCGTCTTTCTTGACCCTAGCCTAACCCTTGACTTTTCAATTCTTTGAGAAATGTATAATTTTCTCATCAGTGGTTTCTGATTGTTTCTGATCATGGTTTCCATTAGTTTCTGAGTGCAATTTTTTCTGAACTATGATGATTATAACCCATTTGCTCTGAGCCTCACTGTCTACTCATGAGTCATGAATCTCAAGATAAGGCAGAAACTGTTTTCTGATAAGTCGTAGCACATCAGACTTGTTTAAATACACTATGAACAGCAGCTACGCTAATTATTTAATTTGTTCTCTACGTCCACCTGGGGATACTCATCCCGAGGCCTCCAGAGACTGTGCAGCACCATTGATGTGATCCAAGACCTCTGAACAAATAATGCCAACGAGGACCTCAAGAATCAACATATATTTTACGAAGAGATGATGCCAACCATAGAGGACTACTAGACATCTCCATAACCCTAGACCAAGCTGTATCCTGAGCAGATTCTGTGGTGGTCATGGAGAAGTGGAGTGCATGAGACTGATTGCTGACAGACAAGTCACTGCATTGATCCTGTGGGCCAGCCTGTATACCTGCCCATGAGCTACTCACACCTGCAGTTCTCCACGATGGACGTCCAGCGTTCTCCAGTCTCCGGCGCAGTCAGAAGTTTGGCCAGAGGAAAAATGGCCATGCCCAACTTAGCCTAGTTTCTCTTGAGTTTTTTTTCCCTTCACTTTGGTCAATCGGTGAAGTTTGTTCCTCCACTGTCGCCACTGGCTTGCTTGTTTTGGGACTTGTGGAGCTGCGCATCGATGGATTTGCTCTTCAGTGTTTGGACTTTCAGCAGTAAAAATTAAACCACACTGAACTGAACTTCAACTCTGAAAACTGGACTGACACAGTTTCAATCTATTAGAACTTCTGTTAAGCTGCTTTGACACAATCTACATTGTAAAAGCGCTGTAGAAATAAAGATAAATTAAATTAAATTGAACTATTAAACTGAGAACATGTTATAAATATATGTGCATTATTACCAGAGTCCCTGCAGCCAAACTTCACTGCTGGATCACACATGTGCGTTACACCCTCGCAGTTCTTTTCATCGCTCAGATCCATGCAGTCGGTGTCTCCATCACAGCGCCAGCGCAGGGGAATACACAAGCCATCCATGCGACACTGGAACTCATCTGTGTGACAGCCACCAGGAGGACGGGTTGCTGTCGAGAAAAAACAAAACAAAAAGTAAACAGAGTGTTTATGGCAATTACTGAACAAATATTTTAAATAAATCTTTGTGAACAATTCATAAATTAATCTCATTAAAGCTGCTTGTTTCAACAATGTAAAGTTACAGGGATTTTTTTAACTCAGGCTCATTGCGGGCGGATATGTACACTGGTGTACATTTCTGGGAACAGAGAAATACGTAACCGCAGGTACATCTACTCGCAGTTATTGTTTCTGCAAATCCACCAGAGGCTGCTGTGTACGCTTATTGATGATCGTAAATTTCTCTTGCGTTGTCCTCTTCTCGCATAAATCCACCAGAGGGCGCAATATATACTTCAGCCGACCAGGCCAGCTTGCTGACTGACTGACTGACTAACTGATCAACTGACCCACCCACCCTCTTTCCTAAACCCAACCGATAGGAAAAGGCAATCTAGAAAAAGAAAAGCTGTCGCGGCTGATTGATTTCACCACCTTTTCAGCCTGTTGTTTATTTATTTATTGTTTTGCTTTTGTTTTACCTGCTTTCTGGAACCGTTCTTTGCCTGACTCAAACCCTGTCATCACGGTCAACTCCACTCTGCATCCCAAGTCCAACAACATACGCGGCGAGCAACTAGACAAACTGGTAACAATGCAAAAGCCGTCCATATGAAGGTAAGAGGTCGGCGGTAGCACGAAAAGGAACAGAAGCTGTCATACCGACCTGTAAACCCAACTTTTATAATTATGCACATTTATTTATTTACGTGAAGTTTATTTATAAACTAATTTCGAGAGGATCATGTGCTTATGATTGCTTGCAGCCGGCCCCGCATTATTCAATTTATGATTCACCAATCAGATGATTCTTAAGCCACTATAAATATCCTAGTTTCCATATTACAACCATCTTCGTTTTGAAGAATCCCCCCATCCACACCTACTCCTCCTCCTTTCCTAGATGGGTGGTACGGTGGCCTAGTGGTTAGCACTGTTGCCTCACAGCAAGAACGTCACTGGTTCTAGTCCTTACCAAGCCAGCCGACGTTTCTGTATGGAGTTTACATGTTCTCCCCGTGCTCACGTGGGTTTCCCCCGGGTTCCCCGGTTTTCCCCTACCGTCCAAAAACATGCAACTTAAGTTAATTGACTAATCTAAATCAGCACCATAGACATGCTCCTAGTAAGTAGTTATCTCTTAAGAGCAATCACTATCTGTTCATTAGCTACTACAGCAGGGGAGTTCTCCAGATCTACCTGAGCTCAAACTCCCCTCTCGCCTAGCAAATGGGAGGGAGCCCCGGGCTCGAGGATCTTATGAGCTCAGGGCTCTTTCCGATTTTTACATTGTAAAGCGGCAAAGTTTAAATTGCATTAAAATCGCATTAAAATCTGTGGGTGTACCTCAGGGTTCAGTAATTGGCTCTACTTTTCAATTCTTAGAAAAAGTTTTATTTATTTATCAATGCTATACCATAGTATAATAGTTTCTGATTGGAAAGTGATTGTCCTTTAATTGCTACATCGTAGTTTAATCAAAAACATTTCTGGAGAGCGCAAAATATGTACGAAATATGTAGGTGGGTCTGGCTGCATTTCATCTTTAAAACGAATGATACTGGGCGGTATGACGTCGCCGATAGCTTCTGTTCCTTTTAGCGCTACCAGCTTACCGATTACCTTTGTATGGACGACTTTTCCGGTGTTACCAGTTTGCCAAGTGGCTCACCACATACGTCCGCAGACTTGGGTTATGGGAATGGGGGTGGGCGGGTCAGTTAGTCAGTCAGTCAGTCAGCAAGCTGGCCTGGTCGGCTAAAGTGTATATTGCGCCCTTTAGTAGATTAACGCAAGAAGAGGACGCGTGAGAGAAATTTGAGATCATCAGAAAGCGTACACAGCGGCCTCTGGTGGATTTGCAAAACAAAAATTGCGAGCAGACGTACCTTCGGTTACGTACTTCGCAGTCCCCAGAAATGTAGACGTGGGTACATATCCACAATGAGCCTAAGTTGCCTAAAAGTGAGCTAATAACTTTATTTATTAACTTGTACAATTTTTTTTTAAAAAATCTTTCAATTAGCTTTACATTTTCTAAGTACTTTTCTATATATTGTGGCATTTCTCATTTTAGTCTCCTCGGCATGCAACCTTTTATGTTTTCATATTCTTCATTTGTAAGTCACAATTGAGAAAAGTATTTGCAAAAATAACAACAGTAAACCCTTTAAGTTCTTTAGAGGTGAATAAAGCTCTTATTGTTGTAGTTGCGTGAGGTGGGATTACTTTGTACTAATCCCTTTTTTAAATTCATCATCACCCTGTAATGTGCCTCATATCTGACTCTAGTGCTAACATAGCCGCTGGCGAAGACGTTTATGCTCAGGAGAGAGAGAAGGCTATATTTGGATAAAAATGGCAGTGGTGTATATTAACACAAGGATTCCCCATTAATTAACATGTGATTTGTAACTGCAGAAACTTCATTGTTATTTATATGGAACAGCACTATAACCACGACGAATTGAATTGGATGAATTACATTATCATAACCTCATATAGATACTGTCATATATGGAATCCTTATGCTGTGTTTACACCAGACGCGGCAATTGAGGATAAATCGAAATATTCCCACGTAAAATAGTTGCATGAACATTTTGAGTTAACTCACTTCATTTACGTGTAAAATTTGCTTCATTCGCGTCATGAGCGGGGCTTCTGTCTGCCTGGTGACTCTAGCTTCGTTGCTAAATGGCTAACATGAATTTTATTCAGAGAATAGGTGTGTTTATGTGCTTCAGGAAGTCTGATAAACAGCGCCGATTCATTTGGAGCCATGTCTGAGTCCACTAGATCCATTCAGAGGTGTGCTCTGTAAATTCATGAACTCCTCCAGAAACGTAACCTGAATGACGGAAGCATTCAGCGGTGCTTCCGACTGAGGCGAGCCCAGTTTGATGAACTGTTGTCGGTGTAGGCAGGAGGATTTTCCCCCAGGACACCAACAACAGGTGCTACATCATAATCACGCACCTACAAGAGCAAGCTCCTGATTGGTTAACGCGGCGCGAATGTACACTGAAGTTCAGATTTTCAAACTCGAGCGATTTACACGAAACATACGATAAGCGCACTAAGCATGTCAATCGCGCAAAATGCTCAACTCACACCACTTCATTCTCGTGAATCGCGTCATTCGCAATGCCTCATTTCTGCGTATTGCGCCGCAGCATGTCTTTTCACATCTTTGCATTGACTTAACATGTAAATCGCTCGCGCTTGACTCTTCTTCCACGTCTGGTGTGAACGCAGCATTAGAGGCAATGTGTGATTATATTTTTCTTTCTTGTTTTCTTGTGATCTCAACATATCAAAAGTTGTTTTTCTCATGATCGCAACTTAATTTTCTCGTGATCTTAACATCAGTGCCTAAGCTGAACAACTGTAATCTGCGATCCCTCAGGCGGCACTGCATCAAGAATCCTCATTCATCTATAAGCCATATCACCATGTGGGCTCAGGACTACTGCGGCAAGCCTTTTGTCAAGTACCACAATACATAGTTAGATCCACAAATGCCAGTCAAAACTGTACTGTGCCAAAAGGAAGCCCTATGTTAACAGTGTCCAGAAGTGCTGACGACTTCTCTAGGCTCGGAGGCGTATGGGATGGACCATCACACAGTGGAAACCTGTACTGTGGCTAGATGAATCAGTATTTCAGGTGTTTTTGGGGAGAAATGGAAGACATGTGCTCCAGACCAAAGAAGAAAAGGATCATCCAGACTGTTACCAGCAACAAGTCCAAAAGCCAGGGTCTGACATAGAGATTTTGGAGCGCGATATGCTGCCTTCGTTTCCAGAGACACCCATATATATTTTAACAAGACAATGCAAAACCACATTCTGCACACATTACAAAGTCCTCGCTGCGGAGGAAGAGGATACAGGTACTTGACTGGCCTGTCTGCAGTCCCGACCTGTCTCCAATAGAGAATGTATGACAACGAAGACCACATACACATAATGTTGGTGTTTTAGTTTATTTTGTTTATATACAACCAGCGACCTTCTTGCTGTGAGGCGACAGTGCTAACCACTGAGCCACCATGTCGCCCACCAAAAGAGCACATAAAATAAAAAAAACTGACCCTGGTTGGTGCAGTTGGCATGCGTCTCGTCGCTGTAGTCTCCGCAGTCGTTGTCTCCATCACAGGTCCAGTAATCGGGAATACATCGACCGCTGTTACACTTAAACTGAGCGCTGGAGCACGAGTGACTGCAGCCGGCTTCATCACTGTTATCACCACAGTCATTGTCTGAAACAGGTCAAACAGACATATTTAACTCACTAATACAGGACAGACTCAAACAACATGAGTAAAGGAATCCACATTATGTTTTAAAGTACACTGAAAGTCCAAAATCTGCACACGCTTGACTAAATCTATACATTTCTCAATGGAATAAAAAAGAAGATTTGCTTTGAGAAGGGTTTTGCAGTAACGCTTTGCTTGAAGGAGTGTTCATTAGAAACCTTTATAATTATAAATGTGAATGAGATTTCATGCACGCTTATGGAAACTTTTATTAAGTGTCTTTCACTCTAAGATTTTAAATGCAAAAATGTATTAATAAAATAAAGTAAAAAAAAAAAATTTAAATAAAAAATAAAATAAAATAATTAATTAAGTAAATAATAATTTAATTAATTAAATAAAAATAAATAAATAAAAATTTAATAAATAAAAATTAAATTAAAAATAAATAAAAAATTAAATAAAAAGATTATAAAAAAAATAAAGAAATAATAAAATAAAATAATTAATTAAATAAAAATTAAATGAATAAAAATTAAATACAAATAACAT